>LZPO01087776.1:45468-56614 GCA_001675575.1 Neotoma lepida | reverse complement strand
TTAGTTGCCCCCTGTATCTCTTTGATTAGGGAAGAAACCCTCTGAAATTTCACACTTACATGTTGGCATGGAAACTGGTACTGCCATTATTCAGGTCTCGTTTAGGCAACCATATTGTTGAGATTTCATAGGTACATCTAGTTCATGTTCATTAATGCTCTATTCACAATAACTAGGAAATATAAACAACTTGAATGTCCTTCAACTGATGAATGGATTAATGAATAGGTAGTATATGTACACAATTAAATTCTATTTAGCTAAAAAAGGAAATCATGAACTTTGCAAGTAAATGGATGTAACTGGAAAATAATGTACTAAGCAAGGTAACCTAGACTCAGAGATGTAAACACCACATGTTATTTCATATTTGTGGATCCTAGCTTCAAATCTTTAGATTTGTTTATAACATGAAGTGATTGCAAAAGCCAAGGAAGCAGAAAGGGACCTTGGGAGTCAAGGGAGAAGAAGATCTAGAAAGTAAAATAGTAGGACACAGGCATATGAAGTGTGTAATGGGGAAAATAAAGGGAACTGTAGCTGGGAGGGGGAGGATAATGCCAAGGGAGCAGGGGGAAGAAGAGATAATAATACTAGAGATATTTTTAAAAGCTACAGGGAAGTATATAATTTTATTATCTTATAAAACACACACACACATACACACACACACACACACACACACACAAATGCACATATAAAAGGAGTTACATCAATGCATTCTCTAAGGGCCATAGACAATCTAACAAAATTCCCATGCCAGTCGTAGGACGCCTTTCCTTAGTCATATATTGATGGAGCACTTGAATTGTTTCCGTATCTTGACTATGGTAAGTAATGTTGTAATGAACATTGAAGTGAAGATATTTCTTTGAATGTGCACTGGTCCACAGTTCAGATATTCTTACACTTATCATGTTTAAAGGATTTTAAAAACATCCTTCAGAAATCTATATTTCTATTTCCAAAATAAATATAATATATTTTAATGCTTAGTATTAATGTTATACACCATTAACAGTTACAAACACAAAATTATTTCTGAATATTTTCTTCACATCTTATGTTAATGTAACTTCCACTGTAATAGGCATTTATAGGTCTCAAATTTGTGAAAATATTTTTATATGCTCACACATAATGACTTCCTTTTATCTCTAGTAAAATGCCAGTGTGTTTTAATTCTTGATTCATGAAAGATACAGCAGTGTAATTAGGCATGTCCAGGGTCAGTAAAAGTTCATAAAAGAAAACAAAAGTGCCTTTCTCAGGAGGTCTAACCCCTAAAAATAATTAATAAGGTCAAAATGTTAGGCATATCTCTTCAAGTTTGTGTATTCTTTCATAATTTAACCTTGCTTTTTCTTATCAGTTACCAAATTTTCTAATCTGTGTTTCATGTATCAACACTGTAAATAAATATTCTCTACTTAATCTTTGTCAATTTTCACAATCTTTAATTTTCTACTATATCTTCTTAGAGTATAGAGCTTTATAAAAATAATAAAACCTGTAATTAATGTTTCAGGAAAATCTTCTTCTCCCTACAATGGGTACTCTGAAATGATCCTTGTTTGACAAATGTTAATTAAAGGTATATGCACAATCCATTTTCAGAAAAACCACTTCAAATAAAGCAAAACATATTAAACTTAGTCTATCTGCCAAAATAAATTACATATTTCCCAAGAGATACAAAACTAAAAAAAATAGGTTAAAAGTTAAAAACATGCAGATGAAAGTTCATCAAACATTTCACATCTTTATGAGGGTCTCTATCTTCAATCATTCTTTAAACCAATACTTTTCTCTGAAAGCTTTTAATTATAAATTTTAAGATCTAGAACATGACCCTACAAGTATTTCAAAATTCAGGTTTATATAGTTATGACAGTAGCCACTCTCTAGTCATAACACTGCCAGAGATAGTAGGTAACGTACCTATATGGTTCAGTATAAGTTACAGCAGATAGGTGTAGCANAACTTGTTTAGAGGAGAGATAATAACTAGGGAAATACACACTCTGTATTAACTTGGTTATTTTGTCATAGGTATGTTACAACACAGGACAATTTCATGTTGGGCATATTTGTCCTCAAATATATCCACAAGTAATCTCATGGAGAATTGAATAAATTCAAATAAAATTTATAATCTGTCATATTAATAAAAGATATTTTTAATAATGAATCCCGTGTAGTATGCAACCTATATTTCCATATCAGTTATCATGTTGTTAATTTCTCAGGTAGTCTAGAGACTATTCTATCCCCTGCCTATCTACCCACCGATTATATTCTTTACCCAACCAGATCCTGCCACATAGTAGATAATTTAACATCAAGTAGTTCCTTTTTTTAAAAAGTATAAGTATAATATTAAAACTTAAGAGGAAGGAAAAGGACAGATTCTTGTTGAGTTTCTTCAAAAGGTTTAAGATCAGTAGAGTTTTTTGTTTGTTTGTTTTTGAGATTGTATTTTAATTATAACATTTCTTCCTTCCCTTTCCTCCCTCCAAAGTCTCCCATATACCCCTCCCCACTCTTCTTCAAATTCATGGCCTCTTTTTTCACCAATTGCTATTGCATGTAAATATGAAACTCAGCTAACTNATCAGTGCTAGTGAAATTGTAGTTATTGAAGAATATAAAACCACTCATTTATGTGGTGATATTTTATTTGTGATCTAACAAATAAAGCTTGCCTGAAGATCAGAATGCGGAGCTAAGCCACTAGTTAGCCATAGAGGAAGGCAGTGGTGNCACACACCTTTAATCCCAGCACTTGGGAGGCAGAGGCAGACTGATCTCTGTGAGTTCAAGGCCACCCTGGGCTACACAAGATTGATCCAGTCTAAAAGAGAAACAGCCAGGCAGTGGTGACACACACCTTTGATCCCAGCACTTGGGATCTCATGCCTTTAATCCCAGCACTAGAGAGGTGGAGACAGGAAGTGATATGGCTGGTCAGAGAGAGGAATATAAGGTGGGANGAAACAGGAGCTCAGTGNTCTTTCAGGCTGAGGATTTGGTAGAGGTAAGAACTCTTGAGACTGGCTGCTCTGCTTCTCTGATTTTTCAGCATTTACCCGGACTCTGGGTTTTTATTAGGACCAATTAGGATTCNTGCTACACATTTATTAAACCAGCATAATCCCTAACAATAATCTATAAACACTTGTTCTTCTGCCGTTGGGTAAGTGTAGTCTTCACCCCTCATCTAGGAAACTTTTCTTAGCAACAGATAGAGACCACTACAGAAAATTAAAAACAATCAATATACATAGGTGTTGCGCCCAGTAGTGGTTTTTAAAACTCACTTTTGGAAAAATAAAAATGTTAATGGCATTGTCTAGGTCGAGCCACTTCTCAGAATAAAGAAATTAAATCAGTTATATAAGAAACCAAGACACCAAACAAAAAGAGAAAAGAAAAGTAGATGGATGGATAATAGACGACAGAAAAAGAGGTGGATGGATGGGTGGATGGATGGATGGATGGATGGATGGATGGATGGGTGGATAGATGGACGGTTGAGTGTTCAGATACAGAAAGGCAGATAGATAGAGATTTTTATTTCATTTTCTCCTGATAAGAATATGCCTGCAGAAATTCAGTTAATGAATCATTTAACGGCAGACAGATCATATTTCATTTTTAACAAGTGACTATTCTTGTAAATTATGTGACATTCAGAAATGGTGTGAAGATTCCAAAGGCATGTAATAAAATNGATGTGCTTAGGGAAAAATTGTGCCCACACGTCTTACTTCATAATATTTCTGTCTTCGCAGTACATTCAATACAAAGTACACAGATCAATTACTTAGGTGTGTCTGTTNCTATATGTGTTCATGTCATTCTTGAAGTAACTTTTAAGAGATGTTTCATCATTCTGTTTTTTTAACTGTAGCCTCTTCCTTCATCATTTCAAGGGTATTTACCATGACTTTTTTCCTACTTTTACATTTTTATCCAAGTATTTGCTAATAGACTTTTCCTTCTCTCTACATTTTTTTGTTTTCTTTATTTCTTAAAATTTCATAAATATGCCATACTTTGTTACTCATTTTTTTTACAGTCATGGAGATTAAATGAAAGTTTTAAATAAAAACAAATATTGTGGTCTGAAGAATTTTCTTTTTTTCTCCTTTTCCTTCATCATCTGTCTGTATTTACTCTTAGTTGGAAATTAAACTCTCTGGGTTGTTAGTATCATTGTTATATTTCTCCATTTTATCATATCAAATTTCTCCATTATTTTTTAATACTTTTAATACTTTTATGAGATAATTTTCTTTTCACAGGTCCTTTGTTTAATGTTTTATTACTGTTGTTATATTTTAACATATAAATTTCATTCTCTGATTATTCTCTTTAAGAAAATATTGTTCTTTATAAAAAGGTGACCCATACTCTTTTCTCTTTATTTAGCATGTGCTGTTCCAGTTTTTATATCTGATAAGCATTCATCTACTGGTTTTGCATTACTTTCTACCTCTACTATTCTCTTTTTAAACTTATAGAAAATTAAAAATTAGGATCCACAAGTGAGAGAAAACTTAGAGTATTTGTTTTTATGGGTCTTAATTATTTCATTTAACATAACAATTTCCATTTCCATCCATCTCTTGCAAAGTCATGATATCCTTTTTCTTTATAGCATTTTAAATTTTAGCACAAATAATATGTTTAAGTACAGGGCTATCCTAAGGAAATTTGGGGAAAATGTGTAAGATGGATTTTCTAAATGGTCTTGTTAAATAAAACACAGAGGCAGAGATGGGGGTGAAAGTCTGACAGAGATCAGAGGAATGAGGCACAGCTACCAGCCTCACCTTAGACTGCCGCCACAGCTCCCAAAATGGAGAGTGTCCCAATTCTTTATACCTCCACATCTATATCCCTTTCTGTTCTGTTCTCCCATTGGCTCTTTCAGCCTAGTTATATCACTTCCTCCTGTCTCCCATCTGTCACTTCCTGCCTGTCTGTATAGACCTCCAGAATTCTATGATTGGTGCTGGGAATAAAGGTGTGTGTTTCCATGCTTGACTGTTCCTAGTGTAACCTGGAACTCACAGGGATCCAGACAGACCCTTCTTGCTAAGTGATAGGATTAAGGGTGTGTGCTAATTTTGCAAGGCTAGCGGCTGACCTTGTTCCTCTTATCCTCAGATAAATTTTATTGGGGGACATAGATAAAATACCACCACAAAAATGTATATTCATTATGAAAATCTAAATATCCCTTACCTTTCCTCTTTTCAAACCACTTTATATACCCCTCTCCATTCTCCTTCACATGCATGGCTGTTTTTCCACTAAGTGTTACTACACGCATGTTAGTTTGCCTATACGTACACATATGGAGGGAGGAAAGGGAAGGGAGAATATAATTATTATCTTAAAATAAAACATGATTAGCTGTAATTCATTGGTTTAGAGTATCAGAGAATGTTAGAGGTAGAAATAATATGAAACCAGTGGATGAATACTTGTCAGACATGAAAACAGGAACAGAGTGTGAAGACAGAGACAAGCAAGACATCTGGCCTAAGGAAAAGCTCTGCAGAAGTGGAAGGTAAATAGTATTCTGTAGACTCAGAGGAAATCAAAACTTTTGGCTTAAGAAATTCAAAACAACGATGCTATGTTTTACAGGTGAAGTATGATGTGTGAATTGCCTTGGTTAGTTTTTGTTTGTTTGTTTGTTTGTTTGTTTGTTTTTGTAAATTCAGCTGTATTTTTAATTAGCTTGAAAATCCCATGACATTAATGCAATTAATCCCATTGAACTTTTATAAAACTGTTCTTTTTTTATTACATTTAGTGTGTGTGTGTACACAAATGTGTGTGTGCACATGCATGCTATGGCATGAGTGTGTGGAGGTCAATCACGTTCTGGGTTCTGGGCATCCAACTCAGGTCATACGACTGGGTGGCAAACACTTTCACCAGATGAGACACCTTACATGCCTGTTTAACATTTGATTGCACACTGTTCTAATTAAAAAAAAAACTCAATAATAGTTTAAACAATTGCAGCAATTGCAGCAAAGCTTTTCTAAGCATATGCTTAGAGCAGTCTCCAATAAGAGGAATCCCATATTTTACAATATATAGAACCCCAGGCTCTACCTAAGTATACTGTAGGGCACCCTGAACAGAATAGAATCACTCATGATAACAAACGGGAAACAGATATTGGGAAACATAAGAACTGGTAGTAAAGAAATGGAAAAGAAATTCATGAAAAACACAAAAGCTGTTTTAAAATGTTCAGAGCTTTGGGCAATGACCAGAATGATTGCACATTTTATGCAGCCCAGGGAGTGAGAATCCAATACTCTTAAAGAAGAAATAAGAAAGTTGACTAAACTTACCATTAGAAAGAACATTCAGACTGACATGAAAGTCATCCCAGTACTGCTTCTGTCTGCACAGTGTTTCTCCCCACCCCACACTGTGCTGTGCAGCTTCCACCACAAGATCCATGATGAAAGCAAAGACCAGAGAGATTTATTTCTTTTTTTTTCATGTGGACCAATAGCCAATATCGAAGGATACAGTTCATTTTACCTTAGCAGGATTGTTCACTTAATCTGAGAACATGGGGTCTCACCTATAGACATCTCTTAAAAGTTAGCAGGGGCAACATGAACAGAGAACATCTTCTGAGAACAGAGAATGTGCATTGAGCAGTTCTGTGTGCTTCACCTGAGTTGTCCAACTTCCTTCACAGTGGGCCAAGCGTTATGTTGGTGGGTCGAACTAAGGAATGCTAAAAGAAGTAGCTTATTCTTGGTTGCAAAGCTAATGGGTGCAGAAGATCATTTAATTTTATTCCAAGGTTTGTGGTTTTATTGTGTATACTCTTTCTTTCTCATCCTTGTGTCTTGTTGGCCTGGAGCAGAAGAAAGCAGAGACTATGTTACTGGCATAGGCAGAAACAAGGATGCAGTTTTGAAAAATTAGAAAATAGCGTCTTAATTTATTCTATTGTGAAGTTTCTGGAGTTCAAGAAAGTGACCTTCGGACNTTTATTTCTATTATTTTCCCTGGAATGGTGCATAGAATTCTTCTTATAAAGCACTTTGCATGAACAGATTTTACATTTAAATGTAAAGTGTATTTCTCAGATAATCAGAAATCTCTATTAACTGACACTTCTGCATATTTTTCCATAATAAGCCATGCTGTCCCTGAGGGTTCTGTGATCTTGAATTTCTTTCTGAGTCATTCAAGTAAAGTATATATTAGGCTTAAAACAGGATTATTATTAGGCAGATTCTATTATATTCATATATCTTGGATGTGTCTAGCTTGACTTTTCCCCTGTAACTAGAATACCTCATTACTCAATTCTACAAAAATAACACAGAATTCTTTTTTAACTTTGTTTTATCTTAGAAATATTGTATTTATTCTTAGACAAATTTTGACAATATTTCTTGATCATGTTCTCCCAACTTCTTCATTCCATGCCTACTAGGCATCTCCCAGCATAATCCCCAACCCACACACACCTTCATGGTCTCTACTTCTCCCTGAAACACAATGGATCTCCTTAGTGTTGCCTACTGGAATATTGATTGATCTTGTTGGCTTGACCTTGTGCAGGTCTTGTATAAGTAACTATAGCTGCAGTGAGTTCTTGAGTGCAAGAGCTGTGTTATGTCCGGAAGACATTTCTCACCACTTCTCCCCATCCTCTTTCTCCTCACATTCTTTGTACCCCATTTCCATGACTTTGGCAAGGGGGTTTATATGGAGATCCCATTCTGAGCATTCAAGACTCATTTATTCTTGCCGGGCGATGGTGGCTCACGCCTTTAATTCCAGTACTTGGGAGGCAGAGGCAGGNGGATCTCTGTGAGTTCGAGGCCAGCCTGGGCTACCGAGTGAGTTCCAGGAAAGGAGCCAAAACTATACAGAGAAACCCTGTCTCGAAAAAACAAAAAAAAAAGGACTCATTTATTCTTATCATTTTTAACAGTTATGAGTCCCTGCATTGACTATTGCCCNCTATAAAATGAAGCTTTTATGTCCCAAGTTAAGAGCAGCACTAATCTAGATGTGCAAACAGAAACATTTAGAAGACAAGTTGGCACTCTGTCCATTTAGCAAAATACCTGCACTAGGCCATCTCCTAGGGGCTATGACCTCCCTTCTGAGTCTTGGATCTTGTCTAGCTTTACAGAAGTAGGCATAAATTCCTTCCTGTAGAGCAGCCCTCAATNCAACAAGAAAGTGATTGGACAATCCCATAATGGCTAGTTTTTATGTCAACTTGCTACAAGCTAGAGTCATCTGGGAAGATGAATCTCAATTAAAAAAAAAAGCAAAAATAAAAAAGAACCAAAAGCTTCCATCATACTGTCTGTTGAACTTTTTCTCTTTTGATTAATGACTATGTAGGAGGGTCCAGTGCACTGGGGATTTTGCCACCCCTGGGTAAGCAGTCCTGGCTGGTGAAAGAAAACAGACAGAGCAAGCTATGGGAGAAAACCAGTAAGTGGTGTTACTCCATGGCCTCTGCTTTTCCTTCAGTTCCCGACTCCAGGTTCCTCTCTTGAGTTCCTGCCCTGTATTTTCTTCATATTGGTCTATAAGGTGTAAGATGAAATAAGCACTTTCCTCTCTAAGTTGAGTATGATGATGTTATTTATCACAATAATAAAAAACAAACTTTGACAGTGGTCATACCATTATTGTATCAGTGGGCACAGCTTGCCTGGCAGATTGGTACTATAGCATCCATATGTGCTAGACTAACACAAAATGTCTTAATATTCCTTTACTCAACAATAAACAAACAAACAAACAAATAAATAAATAAATAACAAAAACACAACAAATTTTTAACTTAAGTGGTAGTAGAAAGAAAATGTAGACAATAAGGATGCAAACAATTAATTTAAACAGATGTAATAAATATTTTCAGGCCCCAAACATATATTGTTCTAGGAGAAGGACAACTTACTTGTATAAAATAAGTTGGAACTAACAGAGTGGAGAAAGTGGTGTATTTTTATACTCCTATTTTTAAAAGTATTCTGGTATTTTGAAATTCAGTCCAGTGTTATATGCCTACCTTCCATATTTCAAAACTGAGGAGAACACACTTGATGAAGTCTCACTCCATGGATTCTAAAATACATGCTAAAGTAAACAAAAACTATTTTTGAGAATTGTTGTAAGGGAACCANATACTCCCACAAACTCCTATGCCTACACTATTTCTGATATTATATTTAACCACTTATATGGTGGAAGGATTGTCATAACAATTCATCAGTTTCTCTAATATTGGCTATGGAACACATAGAAAGTTTATTAACTAAGACAAGGGAATTTCAGAGTGATTTTCTGGCTATGAGAAGACAGAAGAGAGGAGTTTCATGTGGATAAATGAGGGTAAGAAGCTTAGAAGTTTCTGAGTGTAAGGGTGCAGGAAAGAGGAGATGATGAGAAGGGTCTATATTATGGGTAGTAAGCGTATGTAATAGCAATAACATGAATCATGACAGATTGTACTTACTGCTGAGTTGCCACATGATTTAGTCTTCAGCAACCACTGAAGCTGGACCATCAGATAATATTGTTATTTCTAATGTACCAAGAGACAAGTTTTCTTGGAAGGGTTCCACAGTCACCCCAGACTGGTACAGTGAGCAATAAACTCATCCTTGTAATTCGAGAAATCCATGGGTGTCTGGGAAGAAGACTTATTATAAGGATCACACACACTCATGAACACAAAATGAAGTGATGCCATTGCCTCCTCATCTCTGAGAGAAAGATGGGGAAAACTCCAGACTAGTTCGCCAAACTGAGCATCAGGAAGCTATCCACGTCCAAGAAAGAGCGACCTCTCTTTCTCTTCCCTTTTAAGAGGTCATGTAGGCAGACAAGAAGCACCACCTCTATCAGCAGTTAGCCCAAGGCCATTGGCTGAGCAATACCCATTACACTTTCCCTTTTTGTCTAAATAAGAAGGTTTTAAACCTAATACAAAACTATATACCAATAAGAATGATTATCAAGTATTGTCCAGGAGAAGGAAAAGGTNATAACATAAACAAAAATGGAAATACAACCAACAAGAATAACATTAAGTAGGAAACACATGCCAAATGTCCTGACCATAAGTATATTATAGAGATTATAGAGATTACTCCAATAGCTGTCCTAACCTGAAGAATCTAACTCTAGTACCTGATAAGTTTCTAGCTAAGATATGAGAGGAATGTAAGTGCACTCATCTAGTCTTCAACCCATTAAAGACTTGAGAAGGAAAATAATATTACCTGTGAACAGGTAGTATAAGCAAGCAACTTCTGAAAAATGTAAGAAATGACAGAGACAGGTGGCTGCCTGGGCAGTCAACAATGTTTCTCTGTAATGCTGGGGCATCCACTTATGGCTATAAGCCTAGAATATCTGACAGACCATTTTCAGAAGCAGGATATTTTGAAAGACCATCTTACCCTGTCTTGGCAAGGTTCAGAAGTCATTTTTCTTTGTGTCCTGCTCGCCGGAATAGACAGTGTGCTTACTGTCAGCAGTCAAGGCAAGGGCAGTTCATTATCCAACAGGCCATTTTTGGCCAAGAAGAAGACAAACTCCATATAGAGTGTCTTCAAAGCCCAACATCCTCTTGGGAGTAGATCGGTGCTGCCAGGAACAATCGTGTCTCATGTCAACAGAATTCTAAGTTATTAAAGCATTTAAATGCCNTATTCTCTAGGTCTATGAAGTATTCAAAAATTACCTATCCATCCAACATTGATTTCCACATATCTAGAAAACCTAACTAACATGACTATAACTATGACAAGCATAGGTGACTATTAACTGTAATTCTTATCAACCTAAATAACTTAAAGACTAAGGCTTCACATTATAAAAATAAACATCTGTAAACAGGATAGGGACAATGACCTCAAAGCTGTGACAATATACAAAAATATCTTAATCAGAGGTAGAAATGTATAGTGCAATATGGCTACAATATCCTTATTATGTATCAATATACAAAATACCCTAAACAAAGATAGCACATACAGTATAACAAATATAATTTTACATTTGTATCAATATACAAAATATTTGAAACAGGATTAGGAATATATGTACAATATAA
>LZPO01087775.1:45100-56769 GCA_001675575.1 Neotoma lepida | reverse complement strand
GTGTGTCACAGCTCCAACTTACTCTCAAATGGTGAAGGAAATAAAAGGCTCCTTTGACTGTGGCTGAGAAAGACTGAGAAAAGGTGATGGGCAGACTAACATGAAGTGAAAGGCACTAAAGTTTACTTTATCAGCCATGCTGCTGAAGAAAGGAAGTTGCCTGGGCTATCTGGCCTAGCCTGAAAGCCAATTCTAATTAAGGTTATGATAAATACATACTAAGAGGNTGTCTTAGTCTCTGTTCTATTGCTGGGAAGAAACACCATGACCATGGCAACTCATATAAAGGAAAAAAATATTTAATTGGGGTTGGCTTACATTTTCAGAAGTTTAGTTCATTATCATCATGGCAGGAAGAATGGTGGCATGCAGGCAGACATGGTGCTGGAGAGGTAGCTGAGAGTTCTACATCTGGACCGGCAGATAGCAGGAAGTGTGTGTATACCAGGCTTTCTTTTGGGACATGAACCAGCTTCCAAATCATGACATGGAGACCTATTAGTTACGAATGCTCAGCCTTAGCTTATGCTCATTTCTGGCTACCTTTTTTTTCTTTTACGTAAATTAACATGTTTCTCTTCATCTATGTTTTGCCTCAAGGCTTTTTACCTTTCTTTCCTTCTGTATATCTTACTTTCCTGCTGTCTCTATGTCTGGTTGACTGGTGGATGCCTGGTTTCTAGCCCTGGGTGCATCCCTGTCTTTCTCCTCATTCTCTTCATTCCTCTCTGCTCACTGAGCCTAGATTCCTCCTCTTATTTATTCTCTCTGCCTGCCAGCCCCACCTATCCTTCTCCTGTCTAGTTATTGGCCATACAGCTTTAAATTAGACCAATCAGGTACCTTAGGCAGGCAAGGTGAAACAAATGCCACACATCTTTACATAATTAAACAAATGCAGCACAAACAAATGTAAGACATCTACATCATTAACAAAGGCAGCAGAAACAAATGTAACACATCTTTACACAGTTAAATATTCCACAACAAGAGTGACACTGGGCCTGGTTTGAGCATTTGAAATCTGAAGCCTACCCCTAATAGCACACTTCCTCCAACAAGGCCACATCTAGTCCAACATGGCCACACCTCCTAATAGTGCTACTCCCTGGTGACCAAGCATTCAAATCTTTGAGCCTATGGAGGCCATTCCTATTCAAACCACCACAGAGTCTAAAGACACTGAGTGTTGGTTCTCACTTTCAGCCCCTATTCTGTTTTCTCAACCCAGAGCCTACCTAGAATACTGTCCACTTGACTAGATGTAAGAGACTCTGTTAGCTTTAGCTAAGGTCCCTGTCAACACTGAACAACCAATACTTTGTCCTTCTGACCTATCTTCCACTTTCTGGGGTCTGTTCAGAAGTGGGTGGGATATCTTGATGACAAAGCTACCAGCCACCTGACTCCAACTATTTTAACCATCTGTATACATCAATTCATGTCTGATTTACCATGTCTTCTCTTGAATGTTTCTACAAGAGCATACCAAACGTGGGTGATACACAGCTTTCCTCCTGTCCTTTACTGAGTATTTATGGATTCTCTTCAGACTAAAAAGACATAGAGTTAAAGGAGGTAGTCTTTTACCTCTTTAAAAATGCAATAAAACATACAAAAAGGAGGATTTTTTGTTTGTTTGTTTTTGAGATTGTATTCTAATTACAATATATCTCCCTTATCTTTCCTTTCTCCAAGCCCTCCCATATACCCTTCCCTGCTCTCCTTCAAATTCATCGTCTGTCTTTTCATTAACTGTTGTTGCATGCATATATGTATCTGTATATACATATGTATTCCCAAACATAACCTACTGCATCCATATAATGTTACATGTATGTGTTTTCAGGGCTGACTGTTTAGCACTGGATAACTGGTTGACATTTTCTTCCCTGGGGAGGGTCACCTCCCCCACTCCCAGCTTTACTCAGTTGCTTGTAGTTCTTTGTGTGGGGTTGAAGCCTCAGGAGCTTTCCCCATCCAGTTTAGGATGCTCATTGTTGTCCTCATTCAGCTCAAATTTGGGCAGTCATGTTGATGAGACGTCACTTGATTTAGTGAGATGTTACTAGGAGACACAATCTCACAGCAATGTCCCTGATGCTTTGGCTCTTAAAATCTTTCTGCTTCCTCTTTGGAAATGTTCCCTGAGCCTTAGCTGTGGGAGTGTTTTGTAGATATATCCACTGGGATGGGCTCCACAACTATACATATTGATTGGCCGTGATTATCTGCAGTGGTCTTTGTCTGTGGCAAAGAAANGTTTCATTGATGAAGAGTGAAGACAACACTTATCTGTGGATATAGGACAGAAGTTTATAGATTGTTGTTAGGGATCATGCTAGTTTAGTAATTTAGTGGCTGTAGATTCTCCTCCAATAACCATTACTTCACTAGCATTGCGTCATTAGCTACATTTCTAGTACCAGGCATGGGCCCTCTCTTGTTGAGCAGGTCTTAAGACCATTTAGAGGGCCATTAGCTACTGTCAAGATATGTGTGCCACCACCGCACCCATAGGGTTACTATGCCATGCTGGTCATTGATGTGGTTCATAGGTATCACAGTTAAGTGGGACTGTTGGTTGCCTCTCCCCTTTATAAGCCTGCGAGGTGCCTTCTGGTACCATGAAAGCTAGTCCTCAGACAAAGGGCACTCAGGTCAGTTCCAGCTCAGGGACCTCTGGGCTGGACTTGGACATGTGTCTTCAGCAACAGAGACTTAACTTCCACCTCTGGGAGGTAACCAGAGGCAATAACAACAGACTTTATATTTTGGGAGTCTCCTGGATAGTCCCAGAAACAACTCAAAAAAGAGGGCTTCTTGTGTCTGGTATTGGGATTTTTGTTAGGTGGTCTTGGCTCTTAGAGGGAGTGCAAAGGGGGGATTTTTAATAGGACAACGGGTTTAGCAATACAAAGATATCCAGTTACAAAATCATTCAACTTGATCCTTGTGAAGTCTTACGAACTCCATAAAGCAGGCCTTATGAACTACATAGAGCAGTAGGAATACAAGTCAAGTCATGAGAAGTAGAAGCGGTAAAAATAGGAAATACATGCATCCTTCAGGCAAGGCTTAATCCACATAAAACGCCACTGTTGGGGAGGAGGTGACAGGGGGGCACAGAAGTCTTTTGGCAGCCGTCTTTTTCTTAATCAGGTAACAGGTCCAGCAGTGTTTATCTGGTTATATCTTGTATCTTACATGTCATGTAAAACTGGGGGCTCCCATTAACTGTCTCAGTAAGTTTGTGAGAGCTCTTAAAACTAGACTTTGTGCCTCTCTCCCTTGGTCATTCTGATCTAAAACTTCCAGTGTGTTAGTCCCTTTCCATTATTGACACAAAATGTCTGAGATACTGTTTGGTTTGTAAATTTGGAGGTTTGAGTCCNTGGTCAATTGACCCTGTTGGTTTTGGGCTTGGTGAGGCGGTATTCATGAGAGGNTACAGCAAAGTGTTCACTTTACAGCCAAGATGTCCAAAAAGAGGCTAGGGTTCCNATATGTTTTTCAAGTCCCCCCTCTAATGACTGGAAGACATCTCACTATTCCCTACCTTTTAAAGTTTCCAACACCAACCAGAAGCACCACACTAGAGAGCAAGCCTTTAACATGTAACCTTTGGGCAACATTCCAGATCAAACGATAGCATCTGCTCTCCAAATCTCCAAACCCTACAGGTGAACTCTAAAAATTCAGAGTTTTCCTTGCAGCAGAGAAGCAGAGAGACAAACAAGAAACCAGATGTTCTGAACTTTAAACAAAAACATTCTTTAGAGGAAAGAAGTTTATCTGTAAGGAGCCCATGAGGCAAGGGGCTGCAAAGGAAACCCTCCATTGGGAGTATCCAGGTTTCCACTTAGGTGAGGAAGAGGAGGCGTCTGGGATAAATCTTGGGATGTGGACTCACTCTATAGAATCACAGAATGTTTGACCTTAAAGAGGAGAAGCCTCAGCAGGTTGCATCTTGGTCTTACAGAGACTAGAGACCGTTCCAGAGGTGCTATGCAGAGTTGTGGCAACCCCACAGGACGTTTTGTTTTGTTTTCATGAATAATTTCTCTAGGACTAAAATTTCTTTCCTCCTCTAGTGTCCTGTCTGTCTCTAATGCTGGATTCAAGAATCAGCAGAAAGACAGCACAGGGAAGCAAGCNCAAGGATATAGAAACCACGAGAAAACTGCCCACNGGGAACCAGAATCTGCGTACAGAAGATGCTGANGAGTGGGTCACGGNAACAAGTCACTGAGAAGTCATCCCCTCAGCTGCCAGAGACATCAAAGTTCACAGTTGCCACCAACCCTTTCCTTTCTTTGCCAAAAACATCCGCTCCCACCATGAGGAGTTACCGAAGAGCAGCACGTGACTGGAGACCCCATGATGTGTCCCTGAAGATACTAGACTATAAATAAATGATNAAACATGAGAGAAAGGTCAGGCTCCAGGAAAACAGCACGCATNAATCCCCTTGATCCCTGTTGCTCCATCTAGAAGACGATTAAGTGTAAAATACTGATCTTGAATGGAGTCCAGCCAGAATTCACACAGCTTAAAGCCTTTCTGAAAGGGCTATGTTCTTTCAAAAGAAGTTGATTAGTTAGTACAGCACTGGTCGAGGGTCTTAAGTGGGGAGGGGAGGACAGTTTCATGAACCAGTTAGCTCTTTCAGATCTACATGAAAAGGGGGTATCCAATCTGTTGCAAAGTGAATGTTGGCTCTATGGTAGAGACAGTATAGTTGTAGTAGGGAGCTATGGTGGTACCACATAGGTTTGTTGTAATGATATATATGTACATATACATGCATATGTATACATATACATATATACATACCTTATGCAGTTAGAGGAAGGGAACTTTCAGGTTGCAAAGTACAAAAGAGTTTGAAGTTTGAAAAGCAGAAAGAACTGTGTGTGTGCCTTTGGCTGTTTCACTGAACCACTCAGTCTCAGTGTGTCTCATCTGTAAAACAGGAAGAATTATAAAATCTATGTCAAAGGATATAATTAAAGTTCAATGTGATAACTCATGTCACCTTCTTAGCTAAGGCCTTGACTTTGTCAACTGTCCCATAAATGTTAGTTATTCAACTGTCTCATAAATATTAATTTTTCATCATTACCACAATCTCAACGACTATGATTACTCACCCGGGTGACCACAGTTGACGGTGTTCAAAAGCAGTCAAAGGAGGCAACCTGGGTTCTGAAAGGACTCGCTCACTTTAGGGAACGCCTAGGTTAATGGAAAGATAATCGGGTAACCTAAAAACACATAGTAAGGAAGACTTTAGAGTTTGAAAAGTAGTTAGACATGAAAGTTGACATAGACTTTTGACCAGACCTTGAGTGGTAGGCAGGAGTAGCAAAGTCACCGAGAGATCAATTATTCCTTCATGCGCTCAACAACTGTGAGTGCCTGCCATGTGCTAAGCTCTGGTCTTGGAAGTAGGAGGATGGTGCTNCCAACCCAAGTCCTTCTCTTACGAGCTTACTGAGAAGTGGGCAGATTTAAGGAACAGATAGGTAGGGGAGAAATCTAAAATGTGCCTATGATCTAGGATTTGCTACTTTTCTTTTAATGTCTTTTCCACACAAAATCTAGAAGCAGGATAAAGGGGGAAAGGTAGATGAAGACTTGAGACCTTATCTGTTCCAGGAAAGAAAGCTAAATACGTTTTAAAACAAGCGGATCACACTCCAAANCACCCATTCCCTTAAGATCTAAACTACTTCCTGGAGATGAACATTAATCCTTTTCAGAGATGTTACCTCCAATGACCTAATCATTTCCCATAGCACGATCCTTGTGGCTAGTCTGTTTGCTTATTTGCAGATTTGTTTATTATGACAAAATACACAAAACATAAAATGTATTATTTTATTTTTAAACACACTGTTCAGTAGTATTAAATACATTCATTTTGCTATACTGCTTTTGTGAACCTCAAAGTTCACATGACCAGTAGAAGTGAGACACCCCCCCATGGTGTCACTCCCATCACTCCCAGCCCCCATCCCACCCCCTGGCTTTCTCTGAGAACTTCGGGCACTTTTCTTTCTGTATAACACAGAGAGGTTTGAGCATAAAGGTAAATAAAGCCCAGGCTGCTCTGCCCCATGCCTTTCATCTGGGATATAGTTTGTGTGAAACTTGACATCGCTCACCTGCTTCTGACACATACTTCCCAGGGTATGCCTCAAACAGGCCCCACTTGGCTGACATCTGCCGTTCTGACCTGCCTGGCTCTGCGGGGCAGCTGGGATCTGGCAGAAAGGGTGTTGTCAGGTTGCTGTTCCTGGCACAGAAAATCAGGTNTGCTGCCTAACATAGCATGGGCCGAGGTGGGGTTCCTAGTCCCTTCCCCAAGGCCTTTGCTAATGCTCTGTGGGGTTCTTCAGGAAGTCACTCTGCACTTCACTGTCGGGAACAAGAATAACAGAACCAGTTTCTATAGAGTTCCTTGCTGCTGATTCATATGACCTTAAATATAGTAGGTCTTCCANATGCAAAGGAAGAATGGCTAAGCCTATTTTAGGAAAATGATCTAGATTTTGGTGAATGATAACTCATGTTGTCTTAGTTTTCAACAGATGCTGGCTGCCATGCCATGTGATCTGAGCCAGATTATCAATAAATAGATCTCAGGGGTGTTTGCCAGACATAGTGCTTGCTAAGTTCCTAAAGAGCCTGATAAACAGGAACCCTCTCAGGCCAAATGAATCTCTTAATGTGACCTAAGTCTCTACCCCAGGAAGCTGGACAAGCCTATCTGATCAGCCTAAGAGGCCCTTTCAGCACATGTACATAAGATCAAAGTCTAGAGAAGAATCCAGGGGTGCCCCTTCTATGCTCTCCTGCCATGGTGTCAAGCCCTTGCGCAGGTCTTCTCTCCTATGTTCACCACAACAGCAGGAGCAAGTGGTGAGGAGACCAGAGAGAGGCAAGTGAAGGAGAGAGAGACCACCAAGAAGGGAAAGTGTCACCCCTCTCCTTCCACGGAAGGACCCATGACCTCTCTTCTACATTCACTGAGTCAGAGGACATCCTTCTTCGCAGATGTTTTGAGTTGGTGACCGAGGCTCTTAAATCTCTGGTTATGGGAATGCCTGGAGGAATCTGAGAAGAAATCAAGATCTCCTCATACCTTTAAGAAACCTTCAAGGAAGGAGCCCAGGAGTATATGCNTGTCTTTCTTTTGCAACTAGGAAAATAGTGCTGTGTTATCATAACAGCTAAAAATACTCGACTGAGGAAAACTTAAGAATTTAGTTTCCTGAACTCTTAATGTAGGCATGCAGCTACCAAATAACAAACAATCAAACCCTGACGTATTCTTTGGATTATTAATGGAACACAGAATACAAAAGAAATTTCCTCCTTCATGTGGCTGACCACATCTGGAACATTCTTGCTTCACTTTCAGGTATCGCCATTCAAGAAAAGTGTTGATACATAAAGAATCTGTCCTAGTTAGAGTTACTGTTGCTGTGATGAAACACCATGACCAAAAGCAAGTTGGGGANGAAAGGGTTTATTTGGCTTATACTTCCACATCATAGTTCATCACTGAAGAAAATCAGGACAGGAAATCAGGCAGGACACTGGAGGCAGGAACTGATGCAGAGGCCANGGAGAAGTGTTTCTTACTGGCTTGCTCATCATGGCTTGCTCAGCCTGCTTTCTTATAGAACCCAAGACCACCAGTGCAGGGATGGCACCATCNACAATAGGCTAGGCCCTCCTCCATCAATCACTAATTAAGAAAATGCCCTGCAGCTGAATCTTAGGGAGACATTTTCTCAATTGAGGTTCCCTCCTCTCAGATGACACTAGCTTGTGTCGAATTAACACAAAACTAGCCAGCACAGAATCTTTGAAAGAACAAGACATGTAGCCCTAGTAAAGAAAATTGATATTGTCTTGGTGTGGATAATTAGGTTAGGCAAAAGCCGTGAAAGATGTCTTCAGAATTTCACAGACTTGTCACATGAATCAGAGCAGTAATGAGGCAATAGGTAGATACTGCAGTCCTGTACTACTAAAAGTGTTTCTAGCAGAATNGTCTGAGAGCTGAACTGGATGGACCATGACACGAGGGTTATTTAAACAGCCACTAGATGACTGCTTGGCATAAATACTGTAAATCCTACACCAAACGGTAAGTTCAAATAGATGGTGGTATCAAAGCACTATACAGTGTTTAGTTTTCTATTCCTACAGATAAAACATCACCCAGAGCAGGAATGGTTTCTGCAAATGGTGGCCCTCACAGAACACAGCTTCTTAGACTCTCATGTTGGAGTAGGGTGGACGGAGAGGGAGAAAGACAGTGGTGGAGCTCTTCACAAGGGCAAGAAGAGGATAACTGGGGCTAAGAGATCATAAGGCATGCACATGTAAGACAGTTCCCAAGAGTTTGGGGGGGTGGCCTCCAGAGGGACTTTACAAGGAAATTTCCCCCAATAAAACGAAAAGACAAACCTCATTGAAGAATTTATAGATCATAAACAAAAGCCTGGGAACCTAACTATGGGGAGCAGGGCTCAGTCTAAACTTCGCTTTTATTGGCTACCCCAAGTCCCAGGTACCTTCTTACCTTTGAATAACAAGGAGATGAAGTGGACTCCCAGAAACNCCCTGCATCTCTGCCCCTGGAAGGAATTCCTTCACATCTGATATCTTCTGTATCCAGCAACAGAACAGAAACAAAATGGAAGTCCAGGCACTGACCACCATAAAAATCCACGGTGCTAATGATGGTCCCTGAGGCTGTGATCAACTAAGGGCAGAGAAACTGAGATCTAGACTCTGCCCTGCATTCTATGAGCTGTCCCTGTAGTTGGGCCAACCTAAGCAGCTAACTTACCAAAGTAAATTCTCAAACAAAAATCACAAGCGGACCACAACTTGGCCCCTTCTCTGGTGATAATAAACCTTTCCCTACACTTGCCCCAGGCCTCTTACTCTACAGTTTGAAGAGAGAGGGACATAGTATGCTCAACTCAAGAATCTATGACTTAAAATTGTAAAATAAGAGGTGGGTTGTGCATAGTAAAATTCTGGAGTTAGATTGCCAGAGTTTGAAATATACCTCCATCATTTGCTGAACCAACTCTGAGCAAGCCGCTTGACTTTTCTAGACCTCAACTTCTTCATCTACAAAAAGATAATCAGCATAGTACCTAACTCACAACCGTTATGCAAATTAAATACAATTTAACACAATGCCTGCCATATGGGAAGCTACAAAATATGTTAACTAGTATCTTATTGTCTTAGGATGTAAGGGATAAATGGAGCCTAGACCCAAATTGTGTACAATGNATGGCAGCAGAAGCAAGCGGCATGCCTGACTCCAGTTGAATTAAGAGTTTCTCTTCCATTTTATGTTTTACATTAGACACAAGCCCAGTTTATGGCAGAGTAAAATTGATTATTATTTTTGTTGTTGCTTTCTTGATCTTTTTAAGATAACTTCATTTCATGTTGGTTTTATTTAACAGTAATCATAAGAAAGACTAGCTTAACCCCTCCTTCAAGTAATTGGAAGAAAGCAAACTCAAGAGATAGGAATGAAAGTTTGAACTTCTGCAAAGAGGTAAAACCATTGCTTAAGAGTCCGTGTGTTTTGTTTTGTTTTTTTNATGTGTATGAATGTTTTGTCTGCGTGTATGTCTCTACATTGTGCATGTGCCTGGTGCCCACATAGTCCAGAAGAGGACACCAGACCCCCTGGAACTGAAGTTACAAATGGTTGTGAGCTGCCATATGGGTGCTAGGAATTGAGCCTGGGCCAGTGCTCTTAGCCACTGAGTCATCTCTCCAGGCCCTAAGGGTCCACACTTAGAAACAAAGTAGGATGAACATTTGGTCCAGTTATTTTCACATGATTCCAGGAAATTGACTAAAGATTTTCTAAAAGATATGTAGGAGTTCTATGTTCTGAATGTTTGCTTCATACACATAAAGGTGTGTCTGNTTTGTACAATTTCTGCTTCCTTAATAGCACACATCTGTGGTAGCAGATATGCAGATGTGTGCTCTATAGAGCAAGTGTGGCACTCGGGAAACTAAGAACATAACCATAAAGCTTTCACGCCCCACCTTAGTTACCTCTGTGGAGTACGGAGCTTACAACATCAGTACTGAATCCAGGGGCCTTCCCCTGCCACCAGGTTAAAACAAGGCTGCTGGATAAGATGAAAATATCCTTCCACCCCACGAGATGGAGCCAGCTTAGCTCTAGGCCATGTAGGAGACCACCGAAGGGAGATGGCCTCACCTTGTGTACAACAGTGCCAAAGGCCTGAAGGACCNGTAAGTGACCTTGCCTCAGAAGGCAAATCCTAAATTGGTCATAGAGCTGGTCCCTGTAATCCCAAGGAGACTTGGGCAGGAGAATTGCCACAAGTTCAAGGTCGGCTTGAAACACATGAGAAGTTCCAGGCCAGCCTGTGCTAAAGAGTGAAACCCTGTCTCTGTTTTTAAAGTGAGGAAGTGGTAAACTCTGCCTGATACATCAGAATCTGCTCATTTTCTTACGCTTGGTCTTCTTCCAAAATTACTGGGGACTCTCAGACAGGATCCTGAGGTTTTTAATCATTTAGTTATTAAGCAAGTCTTCACTGACAGCCTGCAAGATCCAGACACCAGACACACATGGGGAAACAAAAACAGGCTGGGCCAGAGGGGGAGACAGGGTACATGAAGAGCCTAAGAAAAATCGTGAAAAGCAGAAACACATTAGCTATACTCAGCGACCATCCCCATCCTGTCACTTCTTTGTATTAGGAAAGGCTCCCTCCAGCTTCTGCCTGCCTCTTTCCTCCTTCCTGGGAAAGTAACTTGGTTATTCCTCACTTACTAACTAAATCTATGTTGAACACCTGATGGACAGCATCTACTATACCACATACTACAAGAGGCAAATTTTTCCCATCATAGACTCAATTAAATTTTTTAATGCTATACAGCATCATACTTGCATATAATGCATTGTTATTACATTTACCCCACATCCCTCCCTTGTCCCCCTCCCACTCAAGCCAACTCCCTTTTTCTTGTTAAGTAGCCGCCTGTTCCTGTCTTTCTTTCTTCAGGCCTAGGGCAGATAATCGCAGCTGCTATGTGTTCATGATTGCAACAGTCACATCATATCCAGAGGAGAGCACCCACCACACTCCTCCTCGTCCTTTGGTCCCCACAGTCCTTCTACACCTCTTCCTTGATATTCCTTGGAGAGGGCAACATAGATGANCCACTTAAAGCCACTCAGTAGCCAGATATAGTTTGAGATTCATCCAATTATGGGTTCCCACTTGGCCATTGCCCACTGCCAAAAGAGGCTTCCCTGACCAAGGCTGAGAACTGAACTAGTCCAAGAGTGTAAGTACAAGTTCAAACCAAACAAAATCCCAGCATGGAGAAGGAGACGTGGACACAAAGTCCTACCCCTAACCAAGATGCTATTTGCTACTTGTTGGAGAAGAGAAAATCAGTTTCCTCCAAAGGACTGCCACTGGATAGATCAACCACTCTCTAGGGCAGGCCCCATGCACAGTAATAGTTAACCAATACAAAACAGACTCCATTTTTCAAATGCTTTTTTCTCTGTTTTGTTCTGAGTGTGTGTGTGTGTGTGTGTGTGTGTGTGTGTGTGTGTG
>LZPO01087775.1:16242-29331 GCA_001675575.1 Neotoma lepida | reverse complement strand
AGTCCATGAATTTGAAAAAGATAAGGAGGGGTATATGAGAGGGTTTGGAGGGAGAAAAGGGAAGGGGGGAATGACGTCATCATACTCTAATCTCAAAAAATATTTTAAAGTTTAAAAAAATGCTGTCACGTGAGCTGAGAAAGACCTACTTTTGTGTCCAGTGAGCACCTGTTTGTGACTTAGGGATCATAGTTGCTCCATGGGAACAGAAAACAGTAGTGGATCCTCTGAGCTCTTAAACTTGTGTGAGATAANATATGGACATCGATTTGAACATGACATATCTGTTATGCTTTAATTAAATGTCCCCAGAAGGCTCCTATATTAAAAGCATGGTTGCCAGCTGATGGGCTTCAGAATGGTTGCATCATGAGCATTNTGACTGAATCCTTGGGTCAGTGCATTGATTGATACATAATTTGATGNTTTCTTGGGCAGTAGTGTCAAACTAAAAGGGAGGCTTGATTGGTGGGAGTACACCATGGAAAGTATGCCCAGAAGGCTATATCTTGTCCTGACTGTGTTTGCCCACCCATCCCACCACCCCCATGGACATGGTAGAGTAAGCAGTTTTGTTTGGTTTTAACCTCCTATTACAATGATGCTCTTCTTCACTGCAGATCCATAGCAATGTAGCAAGCCAACCATAGGTGGAAACCTCTGAAACTGGCATCCTCAGATAGTTGTCACAGGAACAGAAATTAATATAATGCGTGTATCAATTAGGATTCGCTAGAGCAGTGGTTCTCAATCTGTGGATCGTGACCCCTTTGCAGATGAATGACCCTTTCACAGGGGTTGCATATCAGATATACTGTGTATCAGATACTTCTANTACAATTCATAACAGTAGCAAAATTACAGTTATGAAGTAGCAATGAAAATAATTTTATGGTTGGGGGGTCACCACAATGTGAAGAACTGTATTAAAGGGTCACAGCATTGGCCTGGAGGTGGTGGTGCACATCTTTAATCCCAGCANGCAGGAGGCAGAGGCAGGTGGATCTCTGTGAGTTCAAGGCCAGCCTGGGCTACAGATGGAGTTCCATGACAGGCTCCAAAGCTACACAGAGAAACTCTGTCTCAAAAAACAAAAGAAAAACAAAACAAAACAAAAAAGTCACAGCATTAGGAAGGTTGAGAACCACAGCTCTAGGAGAAGAGAATTAATATAATGAATGTATATTAAAAGGAGATGGTTTTAATATACAATANGGCCTGGACAGTCTTCACACTGGAGAGGCTGAGAACCTGGGAGCTGCTCCGTCCACACAGGTGGATGCCTCAGCAGTCTCAGTATGGTGCTAAAGGCCTGGAGGATTCTTGGAGAGCCGCTGGTCTTCACTCCACTTTGGAAGGCCAAAGAAACTGGGTTCTATTGTAAGTGAAGAATGGCTGTGGCGGCAACAGTGTAGATGAATTTGCCAGCTCAATAGGAAGGCAACGCAAAGGCAAGCATGAGCAGACGGAGAGCAGAGCTTTTCCCTTGTACCTTATTTTATCCAGCTGTCACCAAAAGGTGCCACCCANACTCAGGGTATGTGTTCCCATGTCCAACAGCCTGATCAAGAAAATCCCTTACAGGTGTGTGCCACAGTTCATCTCTTAGTNGATTCCAGATCCAGCCAATTTGATGACCAATACTAACCATTGTAACACCTAAATCCTGTTAACATCAGCATGGCTTTATTCTTTCATTCTTTTCAATGTGTCTACAATGTGCTAGATTTCATAGTGAATGGAATTTGAATTATCATATGAATGTTGTCAACCAAAATGCATATCAGGTCCTTAAATCAGAAAGGAAGGGTGAGCTGGTATACAAAGCAGGACACATATGGCTGCAGCTGTCTAGGATACACCATTCTTTTCTCCTTCTACTTGCCTCCTAGGTATATAAGTNATCTTTCCATCACTGTACCAAATCCCTAAGAAAATCAGCTTACTTCATAGGGGAGGAGAACAGAACATCCTCCTTCCCTTTGAGGGCACCCCCTGCCCAGTGTCCTGGGATCTCTTACTAGGGACCAACACCTAAAGGTGTCACTATCTACTATCACCTTCCTGGTAGCCATGCCTCCAACACGTGGACCTTTGAGGGACATTAAGATCCAAACTCTTAAGACTGGGGGTGTGGCTCAGTAACAGAACCCTTGCCTAATGTGTGCAAGGTCCTGGGTTTAAACACACACACACACATACACACACACACACACACACACACACACACACACAGAGCATAGCACTAGAAAACTCCAGTCACCTCAGTCCTTAGGTAACCACAGTCTATCAGGACAGAGTTGGCCCCAAATGGGGTTTCTGACAAATTTCTTTGTNCTCCAGCACTGAAAACTTAAATCAGCTATTCCTGCCAGTGTGGGCCTGTAAACAATTCTCACACTGCATTTAGCAAGCAAAATTCCTTTTCCCCAGTGATGTGTGACTAGACCTGGACATGCTGCCCAGAACTTTTAATTATCTTCCTCATCAATAGTGCACTACAAATATTTAACAAAGAGCTCTCAGAGTTGGGGGGCTTGGGAAGGAAACCTGAGTTTGTGGATATGTCATTTTCAATAGTGTAAATGCTATTTCCACAGAGCTGGGAAGACACATGCCCAGTCAGGTCTTGTGAGATAATCTGCTCAGTTTCAGCAAAGCACTCCCAGAGAGGATGGTCATACCTCCTTTGTAGCTATGATAATTATCCTTGATCTCCCTACTTCATTTTTTATTCTTTCAGGCCATTTGAAAATGAATCATCCTTTGGAAAATAAATCTTTGGGTCATGGGATCTAGATCTTACTCAAAATGTCTAGGTCTGCCACTTGTAGCCGCTCAAGCTGTGCAGTATACAACTCAGGTACCATTTGNNGGGGNTTATGCAAAATGACGGCTCTGGGGTTGTCTTCCTGGGTCAAGGGCAGAATAGAAATAGCAAAATTTCCCAAGCCTCCCATCCCCAAGTGAATTGTAGACTTCTGCAACTTCTCTAGATGCTGAAAAATCTCAGTTCTTTCTAAGCAAAAATCCTCCAAGAGGGTGCTGAGGACCTCAGCAAGTTAAATTTACACTTTCATCTCCAGAAGAGCAGATTAGAGATTGACAGCAAGTGGCCTAGTCCCTCCTATTAACTCAGTGCATTCTTCAATTTGCTGGCAAATTAGATTAGTGAGAATCTGTAGGTTGGGCTGGATGCTAACGAGACTAAACAAAAAAAAGTATAGTATAGAAGGAAACAGGGACAAGAAGTTGGCAATTGTTCCTGGCATTTAGAGAGATTTGTGCCCATCCAGAAAGAAGCATCACTGCTGATAAATCTGTACATGCTAATGGGTTGAGTACTTACTATGGGTCAGGTTCTGCCAAACATTCCCCCTGTACTAGTTCATGAAGGCAACCTCATAAGGCAGACTTTATTAGCCCCCATGTACAGATGAGCAGTTAGAGTCTTGGAGACCTTAAAGAATGTGTCTGAACCTGTACAGCTGGGAAGCAGCTGGGTGGACCAGACTACAGAACCCTCACTCTTAACATCAGAGCTGTAGCCAATCTCCAGGTCTCTTGGCAGTCTCAGCAGTGGTGGTGGATCTGTAGGTGGACGGAGAACCAAATTGTCCTCTGCGTCTTCCGGGGGATGCTTAGCTGACAAAATACCAGATAGGACCCAGAGGCACAGCCAGTCCAACTGTCCATGGAACNTATGGTCCCGTATGTGGGGCGGACACACCACCCAGGCCCCTGCAAGGTATGCCACACTNTGGAGTCCATCCCTGATGTTTCTTTGGAAAGTCTGCTTTTAGGGTCTTAAGTNGTAGTTGGGGTCTGTTCCTGGAAGCTNATATAACATAACCAGCAGAGCTTTGGAGGTTTGTNTNNNTTGTTTNTTTGTTTGTTTCTTCTCCTAAAGAAGGTCTTGTCTTTAGAATGGANACCCTGGAAAAGTCAGNGAGCTATGGAGAAGAACCGAGCAAAAGTTGCAGAGAAGAAAAAAGGAAGAGGAATTGTTTGTGGTGGAGGTGCTGCTTCTGCCAGGGTCTATCACCNAGTTACACATCCTGCCCGGAAGGGGAAGTTTTGATCCTGGGAAATTGTTCTTGGCTGCCAATCCTTACCCTCCAAGATAAGGCAAAAGAGGGATTTGAGGACACAGCGCTCTCAGATAAATCTCTGAGTCCAGGGACTANACCCTGGCCAGTTTGTTTCCTTCTTACCATTTGGTCTTTCCAAAGCCTGATAACNATCCAGTCTGTTCACTGTGTTCAGACCTTGGAAATGGCAGCCAAGATTGTTCTCCTTGGGTAACAGATGAAGATTCAAGATGCCAGGAGGGAAGACCTCTTAGCTTCTCCGTGAGTTCACCAAACACGGTTTTGCCCATGGCAGGCACTGGGAAATAATAGTGCCAATCTTTGGTTTCTACAGTCAATCTAAAGAAATCCAGGTCCAGGATCCAGTGCCTGCAATAAACACATTCAAACATAAACTGTAAAGAAGAGTTCTTATGTCATAGCAANANGAAAAATCAGGATGTAAAATAGTTTCTTCAACATCTGTCTGCAAAGGTAACAAAAAGGCTTAGGCTCTCCCAGCTCCCACGCTGAACCTCAGGTGGCTTGGAAAGTGTGCTCTGGGGGCCTATGGAAATTTATTTTCTGAGCTCAGAGAGATAAAAAGTAAGTGGTATTGCCTTAGAAAATATGGCCAGGGTCAAGGCAAACATCAAGGTGGACTCCTACAGCAGAGAAACTGGAAAGTTGTGGCACCGGCAATCCTTCTGACTCACCAGCGCAGGCACGAGGACATCGGATCATGCCTGTGGTCTCCAGGCCACAGTTCCTTGGCTGGAGCCATCAGGGCCCTGAGCCAGGCCGAGTGTGGAAGAGAGACTTTGCTGGCAGCAAACCTTCAGGCTACAGCCTCTGAGCTCTGCAGTGAAAAGCCATGTGGGGACATGGCAAACCCAAAGCCCCTACCTGGAAGCCACAACTCACATCTGGCCATCCTCCCTCTGGCCGGATCTGATTTCTGTTTGGGAANCACTCAGCGAAGTCCCCCGATTTGCAGATAAAGGACTTTCTTGAGTCTCTTAAATTGATGCTGGTAGGTCAAATAATGCAACAAATGTTTGTAAGGANAAAGAAAGTTGAGAGACTCTCCATTCTTCCTGTCAACCCATCACCTTATAGCCATCCCAAGTGTAGGCCAGCACAGGCCGGTTGGACACAGGGCTTGNGTCCAATCTCTACTGGAGCNTCCCCAGCTGGGGCATCCACCTGGCTGGGCTACCCTCTCTGTGACCCTGNTTTTCTTATTTTCCCCAAAGAGTCCTGGATAAGAAAGAGGTAACAAGAAACAACTTCTTTTCCGACCTCACAATGCTGGCGAGAGTAGGGAGCTGAGAGGAAGGGGGATGTTCGCTGTTCTTCCCTTGGCCCTAGTTAGTTTCTTCATCTCATTGTGAAAGATGTTCTGAGAGGACTCCTCCTNCTCACCCGTCCTGAGCCTGAGTCTATCAAGTTCATCATCCTAACATCTGAAGACAGCTCAAATCCACAACCTTCTCCTTTTCTNGGGAGTCCCTGACCTTCATGAAGGGTTTATTGGAAGCTCCTTGATGATGTTTTTCTCATGGGAAAAACATCCTTCTCCTTTAGGACCCAGGGTCCCTGATCCCAGGTCTGGTCTTCCACTCTTCCGTGTGTTATTCTCGTGGATTTTTAATTTCTTACCCATATTTTTTTTTCATTTTGTTTATTGTGACCTTAAATTCATTTTGAGATCCCTCCCAAGAGAGAGAGCTAGGAAACCAGCTGTGCTGCCTAAAGATTTAGGGATCTACTCTCGGGCATATATCCAAAGGTTGCTTCATCCTACTACAGAGACATTTGCTCAACTATATTCATTGCTGCTCTATCCATAATAGCCAGAAATTGGAAACAACCTAGATGTTCCTCAACAAAAGAATAGATAAAGAAAATGTGGTACATTTACACAATGGAGTATTACTCAGCCATTTTAAAAAATGAAATCACAAAATTTGCAGGTAAGTGGATGGAACTAGAAAAAAATTATCCTGAGTGAGGTAAACCAGACCCAGAAAGACAAGTATGGTATGTATTTACTTATATGTGGATATTAGCTGTGAAGGCAATGATAATCAAGCTACAATCCATAGAACCACAGAGGTTATGTATAGAGTAAGGGACTGAGGGCAGGCAGAGAGATAGATCTCCCTGGTAAATGAAAATAGGATAGTTATGGATGGGTGGGGAGGGGGTATTAGAACAGGAAGATCAAGTNGATGGATGTTGTTGTTTGTTTTTGCTCTTTTGGGGGACCCACCACCCAGCTCCCAAATAAATCACACACAGAGGCTTATTCTTAATTATGAATGCCTAGCCTCAGCTTGGCTTGTTTCTTGCCAGCTTTCCTTAACTTAAATTATCCCATCTGTCTTTTGCCTCTGAGCTTTTCCCGTTCTCTTACTTCTGTAAATCTTACTCTTACTCTGTTGCTTGCTGTGTAGCTGGTGGCTGGCCCCTGGAGTCCTCCTCCTTCTCTGGCTACTTCTTTTTTTGCTCCCAGATTTCTCCTTCTATATATTCTCTTTGCCTGCCAGCCCTGCCTATCCCTTTTCCTGCCTTGCTATTGGCTGTTCAGCTCTTTATTAGATCACCAGGTGTTTTAGACAGGCACAGTAACACAGCTTCACAAAGTTAAACAAATGCAGCATAAACAAAAGTATCACACCTTAAAACATTATCCTACAACAGATTGGAAAGGGAAAAAGGGAATGAGGGGACAGGGAGAGACAACTAAAATTAAGGACCATTTGAGGGGTCCTATGGAAATCTATGACAGTAGAANCTTCCTAAAATATATACATATATGAAGGAGGTCTAAATGAAATTGCCAAATAATTAGGGTGATAGAGCCCCAACTGGACATCTCTTGTCACCAAATGAAGCTTTCTAGTACACCTTATTGAATTGTTGGCTAAGGTGATCNTATGGGAATTCCCAAACAACCTAGACTGTTGCCAAGGCTCTCAACAAATTGACGGCAAGACCCCATTGCTGAAGACAACACCTACACAACTCATTAAACATGGAGAAGCCAAGCTGGTGCCTACATAGAGCCTTCACCTCTACATGCTAGTGTCTTCGGTGNTAGAAGGTACCCTGCATGATACCAAAGGAGAAAACATAAACACCAACCCAGCCACAAACCCTCTGATCTANNATGTGTGTCCTGAATGTAAGATATGCTAGTGCGATGAAGGCACAAAGTTTGTGGGAGTAATGAACTAATATCTGATTTGACTGGAGGCCCACTCCACAAGATGGAACCCATAACTAACACTGCTTGGGTGACCAAGAACCTGACACTAAGTAGCCCAGGGCCTGGGGTGAAACCAAATACTACTGGTCTATATATACATATGGCANTAAAATGACCTGTGATGACATTCTGCTCTACTCATAAATCAGTGTCTTCCTCAGCCATCATCAGAGAAGCTTCCTCTTATAACAGATGGGGACAAATACAGAGACTCAAAGCCAGACATTATGCAAAGACTGAAAGACCTTGGGATACTCATAAATGGCACATCTCTGTTAGACACCTCCCCTCAGGGCTCAGAGAACTCTACAGAAGAGAAGGCAGAAAGAGTATAAGAGCTGAGGGTATGGAAGACACCAAGAAAACAGGCCCTCTAAATCAACAGGACCAATGCACATGAGTTCTCACAGAATCTAAGGTGGTATACACAGAGCCTGCATGGGGGATCCTAGAGCTGAAAGCAGAAGTAAACACATGCTTCCATCCCTAGCCCAGAAGCTATCTCCAATTGATAACCACTTGCAAATGAAACTTAGTTTCCACCAGGGTACTCTCGCTGGGAAGAAACAGATTACTATTAAGAATAGGCTGCATGCCTAGCAGTAGATGGCCAACAGAAAACAAACTCAGTGGTATCTTTGGAGGTTCCTTGTCTCATAATGTTGTGTGAGGGCTCTTCCCTTTCGTTTTTTGGTTTTTGTTTTTGTTTTTAATTTTATCTTATCATTTTTTATTTTTTCTACTCTCTTTTTTTATCCTACAGGTCCTTTGCATATATAATATNGCTTTCAATTTAGTGTTTTTATNGTATTTCTGAATGTGCTAATGAGTGGGTCTCTGTTTCTTGTACCTTCTGTTGGGCTCTTCCCTTCTGGTTGTTTTGTCCAATTCCAATGTATTAGCTTTTGTTTTTATCTTATTTTATTATATTTTATTATAAAAAGAAANATTTGGGGTTACATATTAAATGGGGGAGGGCTTAGATTTTGATTCTTATTTANTTTAAGTTGGTTTCCCTCATAAATCAGCATAGAAGTGTCTATATTAAGTTTTCCAAGATTTCCAAAGTAAATCACTGTAGGTGAATTATTAGAGCAATATGAGAGTGGGGGAGACCCAGAAATCCCAGGATCATGGGTAAAAAGTCTTCTCCAACAAATACAAAAGANGGTTCTGCATCCCTGGGCCAGACTAAGCAGCCTCCCACTGTGCCATGAAGGCTTATATGGCTATTGGAAACTTACTTTCTTGGAACCTTACATTCTTCATCTGTACAATAAAAGATTGGACTGAATTACCACCTCATCCTGCTCTGAAGTCTCATACCACTAGTCCATCTTAGGAACCCGAGAGCCTTTCCCATATCTACTTGCCTTCATCGTAGCCCTTTTTGTTCAAGGGTAAGATCTACAAAATTAGACACCCATCTTTGTAAATGAAGCCTGTGCTTATGTGAATGTATGTTAACATGATTCACCCCCACAGGTGATTCTTTCACACCTACTAACAGCTCTGTGTTGAATTGTGTAGAAACAGACCAGTAAGAAAGCAGGAACCCTCTTTTAGATGATCATTAGACAAGTGAACATAAAAAGAGAGCATTCTCCTTGGAGGAATAAGGGATGGGATAAGGAAAGAACGGAGGAAACAGAGGCCNCCTCAGAGAGACTGAAATAGAAGTCAGGGGAGAAGTGGGGTGCAATCAAGGCCCTGTTTGGTGGGTGTGTTGTAGACATGAGGAAAGGGCAGTGGGGACAGTAATATGACAATGACAACCAGANGTGTCAAATGTGTCCATGGAATGATGAATCTGGGTGAAGCCCGGGGATGGCTCTACATGCTACCAGAATGCTATAGGGCAGGAAGGCTAGCAGCAGATGAATACTAGGGAGGCCTTGGACACATGAAGGGGAAGAACTGCTTCCATGTGGGAATGCTGTTGGGTTCTACACAGCACTGCGTTTNCATCAAGCCCTGCTCATGGATCTTCCCCTCTGTCTCCCCCACTCAATAGCATCTTAAACTTTCCGTGCTTCAGGGAAGACGGACCCTCCTCTGGCCTTGTGCCCTCAGTGTGGCCTCCAAAGTCTCAGGAGAGCCAGGTCCCACTGAGAGTATAAAACAGCCCGGGCTTGTTCATTCTCATGAAAGAAACACTTAGACAGTAAGGGGCCAGAACAAACAGTACAATATGCTTCTCCATGGGTAATGTCAGCCCAACTGTCCCACTGCAGGGGAAGCNGCAGAAGAGCAAAAAACTCACCAACAGGGCTGTGTTCAGGTGAGGACCCAGCTGCCATTTGGATAGCATGCCTGGACAGTGTCTCCTCGTTGACTTTTGTGGTGCCTCACAGAGCACAGCACTGAGGCCCTTGTACCCCACCAGCCATCCTAAGTGACAGGCAGGTTTCCTGTTTAAACTACTAAGGCAGCTCTAGCAAAGACCCGGAAGAAGCTCTGCCAGGGAGGAGGCCAGTCAGAAGCTGCTTCTGCCTGGGCCCATCCCACATGTCCTGAGCAGGTTATCCTTAAGAGTGATTAGAAACCAAACAGTCCCTTCCCTATTAACTGAAAACCAGGCCGTGTGGGCTGTGAGACACCCCAGATCCAGGAAACCCAAGGCTGAGCTGACAGCTCAATTATCATGGAGCGTCTCCCCCGCCCTCTGCCTCCCTACCTCCTCCTTTTGCTTTTTATTGTTCTTGGCAGTACAGCAGGCTGGGGGTGGGGGGGTGCTGAGGTCAAACTTGTTGAAAGTGCAAGGGGGAGAAAATTGTTCTCATCTGAATAAATAGAGTCAGCTGTTGCCAGAGGGAGCAATCCCCCTGTGGTGAATTCCCCTAGACAGGCTAACACAGTGTGGAGCTGATATTGGCACTTGAACTTAGGCCAGCACTATCTGGGTGAGTCTGGCCAGGGTTCATAGGCAGACACAGCATCCTATCCCCATGGCTTTGGAATGTCCCAAATGGAGGCAAGATAGGGTGGCAAGGTAGTCTGCATGGAGGGAAACTTTGGCCCACACTGTGGCTGGTGTCCAGCTCATATCGACCCTCCTGCTGTGTCAGTGAGGGAGAAGTCAGTGAACTCTGGCCATCACAGAATCTGGCTTGTTGATTCTGACCCCTTAAGATGTGGGGCTGGTGGATGGATTCTCTGGCTTCTGCACCTCTTGGGGCTCTAAGAGAAAGCTCATGGTGTCCTGGATACTCTGATGTCACCAGGTCCAAGATGCTTTGAAAGGTCACTCTACCCTACCAAACAGTCTGCTTGCTCCAGAAACAATATTTCATCCTGAAGGCTGAACCAAATGGGCTTAGGAAAAGGAAACAAAAGGACAGAGGTGAAGGGAAGGCTGAGGGGTGATGGGAAATGGCTGGTGTGCAAGTGCTTTCACTTCCTGTGATAAACACCATGACCATACGTAACTAGGGAAGGAAAGTTTACTTCACATGACAGCTGACAGCCCTTCATAAAGGAAAGTCAGAGTGGGAACTCAGGACAGGAACCAGAGTTAGATGCAGGAAGTGATGTAGAGACCATGGGGAAACACTGCTTTAGTGGCTTGCTCCCAATGGCTTCCTCATCTACTTTCTAACACTANACAGGACCATTTTCCCAGGGGAAACACTGCCCCCAGTGTGGTGGTCTCTCCCACATCAATTATTAATCAAGAAAATGTCCTACAGACTTCCCCTTCCCCAATAACTCTAGCTTGTGTCAAGTTGACAAGAAACCATCCATGACCAGTGAGAAGAGGATGGACAAGGAACCACAGAGGAGGCTGGAGAGAGCACTAAAGCCTGGGNTGAAATGGAATTCTAGTCACTACTCCTTTGTAAGTGAACTAGCTCACTTCAACCAAGCTCCAGGCTCAGGTCCAAGGGGTCATTCAACTAGATACTATCTAAAATTCCTTCAAACTCTCAGCAAATATGCAGCAATCAAAACCCACAACTTACTAAGCAACTTGGGGTTCTAAACAAATCCCTGGCTCCTGCCACTCCAATTCAGATCCAGTTACAAAACAGTTTGTTAACAAAACAGTTTGTTACCAGTCACCTAGTCCAGCCTTGCTATGTGGTCCTCTTTGTTCCAAAGGTGGAAAGAAAAGCCCTCCCACTCTCAGCATCCAGAAATGTTCCTGCGCACACGTAGTGAGACACACCAAATCATGTGGAAACACTTCTCCTGATCTAATGCTAAACCATCCAAAGAACCGAAGCCTGGCCAGCAGTGTTTCTCCCTCCAAAGGACAGAGAAAAATGTCAGTGGGTCAGGCCATTGACAGTGGTCAGATGAAGCAATCCTATACTGAAATCTTCCCATGAAAGAAGGGGCTACCTGATACAATACTGTTGGCTAGTGTGCTTCCCATGCAGGCCAGGCTGGATAACAATCCCTTACATTTCTGGGATATTTGAAAATTAAAAAGTACAGTATATAGGTGACTTCACGGATCCTCAAAGGTGACATTAGCCTCTCCGCACAGAGAGAAAAGCACTGCTCAGCCTTCTGTTTCAACCACGGCATCTAATATCATCTTTGGGGCACAAGGGNGTACAAGACAGGCAAAGACAAAGTCCAAGCTAGTGACAAGAGACCAGGGGAAAGGAGCCATTGGATTTCATTTCAGAGTCCACTTTGCATNCCCCCTGCTCAATATCCTATCCTTCTTTCCTCAATTCTTTAACAATCTGAAATAGCAACACTTCTTGCCAGAACTCACAGCTACAGCCTAGCAACAAGAACTTCATGAAATGGGTGAGAAGGCACTTGGGGCTCATCTCACCTGCCCTGTCACTTTATAGATAGAGGAATTAAGACCCATAATACTGAAATTAGTTGCCAGTGTCCACACAACTTGCTGACAGAGTCTGGATTATAAGCCGCTCTCCTGACCACAAGGAGACTGTTTGCACCAACAAGAACCAAGGCCTGAGCAATTCCCAATATAGCTGATCCTTCTATATCCTCCTCCTCCTCCTCCTCCTCCTCCTCCTCCTCCTCTCTTCTCTTTCAGTTATATCAAGGCCAAATGCTGCACAGCAGTCAGAGGCTGAGCCAACAAGCCTTGCTGTCATCTGGACTGTCTCTGGTGCTCACATTGGAGGCACTAATTCCAACAGGAAACCTACTGCCGGTGCAGAGCAGGCAGCTAAGACAGCTTTTCTTGTTCCCTCACATTATTGAACTGTCTCTGGCGGCCTAAGAAGGAGGAGCTCCTTCTGGACCGCACTAGGGAGCGCTCCCTTAATTCTAGTTTCTTCTGTCTCTCTGCAGCACTATTCTTTTATCCACTTAACAAACACCTGCTGGTTCAACCATTTGTCAAACCTTGTGCTAAGAACAAGATCCACAAAGGTTTAGTCAACAGAAAACCACCTTCAAAGAGTNCTCATTCTATCTGGGAAGCAAATCACATCTACATCTCCTGGATAAATCCCATGAGTCTGAGGGAATAGACTTCATTAAAGTGATGGAATTCCAGCCTGGCAAGTCAGCTAGATCCAACTCACTGACCCAAGGCTATAAATTTATTAAGGGCAGGAATTTGTCCACTCTTTGTAACCTTCTTCCCCTCTCAGAGTCAAGCACAGAGTCTTGGACACACACACACACAAAAAAAAATTCACACAAATATTTGTTGAATGGACAATAATAAATGAATGAGTATCCCATATCTCCCTTCAAACCCAATGTCCTATTTCCCCTTCTCTGTGAGTTCGAGGCCAGCCTGGGCTA
>LZPO01087774.1:39668-56841 GCA_001675575.1 Neotoma lepida | reverse complement strand
GATGGACTGAGTTGAGCTCGTAGATCACAGCCTTGATGTGGAGTGCCATGGCTTCAGCATGGCTTGAGTGTGACCCCAAAGGTTCATGTGCTGAAAGTCTGGGTCTCAGGGAGTCAGCAGAAGGGTCAGACTTGGAAGAAATTAATGTAGGTTTCACAGGACTGATTTAATTCAGAAGAGAAGAGGCTATCATAAAAGAGTGAGCTGCACCTCCCCACACCACCTTACTTTCTGTCTTGCCGTGTGGTCTTCCTTATACTCATCCCTGCTATGTGATACCATCCATCCGCTATATTGTCACATAGCCAGAAGGCATGATGGGACTGCCTAACCTTGGATTCTCAGCCTTGAAAGCCATATGATAATTAAACCTCTTTTGTTATAAAGTAGAAAGCCCAAAGTGTTTTGTTATGTTAATACAAAATGCCTAAGACTTCTGGAAACCACATTGAAAAATAACAAAATGTTGTTAGTCTTTAAGGAATCAGCTCTAAGAGCCTGGCTAGGTCTGAGATGAGTGGTTTTACTTTGATTTTCAAAAAAAGTATTGTGTGTATCTTATAAATGATATATTTGTGTCTTACAATTGATATGTTAGGAAACCTAATGATGGTCTGAATGGAAATCCATATACTAATGATTAAGTAGTATGATTTTGTGTTCAAGGAAAAATTAGTTCCAAATAGGAACCAGAGTGTAAAGCCACATCAGCTCATTTTCTTTATTGATTTTGCTAGGTAGTGGTTCAGGAAAGTGCCACAAGTAAATGAAGACAGGATTTGTGAAGATAGAACCAGGAGCTCTCTTGGTATTATTTAGATTCGGGGGATGAGGGAATATGAATTTGATGAAAATGCCTGTGTTATTTTGGACAGCAATGGGAAGAGTAGTTTTTCAGGATACTCCCAATAAAGTTTTATCATCTGAGAGACAGGAGAGGAAGTGGGGGATAAGAGGAGAGATTGGTGGGAAGAAAGAAGAAAAGAGAGGGAGAAAGGGAGAACAGAGAAAATCTGTTTGGAAAACATGGGTGACTTTACTGATTACAAAGATAGATACTTTTTTGTTGTTTGTTGCTTGCTTGCTTTTTGCTTATTAACACTCTAGATTTTGTAGCTATTGCTAAGAACTAGCTAAGAGGATAGTCTCCAGCATTTTCAGGTCCTGATCTTCCACCATTCAATGTACAAAGACAAGTCCACCGGAGGGTCTGACCAGGCATAGATCTACACCTGACAAGACTTCACTTTCCTTTTTTCCCACTACGGATATTGCAACTTCTTTTACTGCTTTATTAAAGAATATAACTTGGGAGTTAAATATTAGGGAAATAAATCTGAGAGATCCAATGAGGAACAGGACTACAGTGGTAGACTCAGTCCTGTTCCTCATTGGAAATGGCTACCCATCCTCTCAGAATCGTGCTGACTGCTGGACTTTGATCAGGAAAGCCAATGATTGTGATGGTAGCTACTGAAATATGGAGGAGTCAAGTGGAATTCTAAAGATAGTTTCTACCTGGAAGTCCCAGGTAGGGAAGAATTCCTGAACAGGAGAGGATTTGGTGCACTTGTCAGGTCACCTGAGAAATCTACACAATTCAATGTCTAAAGTCACATCTTCAGCTCATTATGATTAGAGCCTAGTAGTTCTGGTGTCCTCATGAGTACCCAAAAGGTACCAAAGTCCCATGTTGCATCCATTGGTACTATCAAAATTTGCTTGCCCACTCTGAACCAGGTGTCCATCTCTTTGCCTATGCTGAAGATGAACATTTTCTATATCTGAATCAAACCTTGACTGTTCCTCTGAAGTTATTTTTAGGATTTTGTCCTTTAAATTAAGTTTAGATATCTTCCAGTTTTTCACTCAAGCCACTCCCATCATCCTACCACTATTTTGCTAAAACCAGTGTTACTTATTCATTATTTGTCTGTTTCTCAACATATATTGATGATCTGCCAGATGGTTGCACTGTAGTAAATGCTCACAGACCAAGAAGAAAAACATTCACTGACATTTAAAAATTACACAACACAGTAAAGGAAAAATATTAATTGCAAGATTCTTTCATTTAAAGACAAGTGAGTGTGGATACAATGGAGCATGGTTGAGGTCTAGCAGGCAGTAAGAACCTTAATTTGCATCTGCCCATTCATTCTTTCATAGCATTTAATGAATATCAATGGTCTGGATGCTCCTGTCTCGCCAACATTCGTACATTTATATCTCATCCTCAACAGGATGACAAGAAAGGGCGTGGCTTTTAAGAGGTGATTACATCATAAGGGTGGAGGCCTCATGAATGGGATTAGTGCCTGTGATAAAAGAGACCTCTTGCTCTTTCTACCCTGTGAAGATACAGTGAGAAGAGACTTGTGAACCAGAAAGGAGGTCCTAACCAAACACAGAGCATCAGAACCTTGCTGTTGGATTTTTCAGCTTTCAGAGCTGGGATGTGGGGTTTTTTTTGTTTGTCTGTTTGGTTGGTTGGTTTTTTGTTGTTGTTTACAAACTATCCAGTTCTGATGTCTCTTGTTACAGCATCTCAAGTGAGCTAAGACACCTACCAAGTGACACGTGCATCTTGGAATTTCTGGAAACACGGCCCTAAACATTCTGAGACTTGAGTGGGTCCTGTAAGCGGAAAAGNAAAAGAACTTAAAGGCATTAGCAGTGGCAGGCAACAAAAGCATAGAAACCAACACTAACAGATCATTCACTGTTTAGTAACCCCCTAACCTGGACTTTCAATTACCTGTGACCAACTTTGGTCTGAAACATTACACAGAAAAGCCCAGACAAACACAATTTGTGAGTTTTATTCTACAAGTCATTCTAAGCAGCACGATGAAGTGTCATGTCATCTGCCTCACTCGGTTCTGCCTGGACATGAGTGATTGCTCTGTCCAACGTACCCCTGCTGCGGATGCAGCCTGCCCATTAGAGTACTCATGTCTGTTATCAGCTTGACTGTCACACTACCAACATGCTCCTCTTCAGAAAACCATTATTTCACTTAAAAACACTGAAAAACACAATGATGAGATTTGGCTATGACAAAGAGAATCCCTGAAATGCTCCCTGTAAGTCACAAGGCAAACAGACTTCATTTTATTTTACGTGCAGGGAATAAGTATGGTAAGCAGCCAGCCCAGATGAATATTCTTGAAAGGAAAAACCTCATATTTCATTACTGTATATCATTATGCTTGTTCTATCTTATTAGTAGTTAATATAGTAACCTTTTAATGTGACTGGTTTATAAATTAAAACTTATACTAGGAATGTATGTGTATATATTTTTTTAAAAGCATACCTATGATTCTGCAGTTTCACAATGCGATTCCCACAGATGAGTAAAGACAACTATATTTCTTCCCCGCCTCCCATCTCATTTTTTCTGCAATGTAGCAGCCCCTCTTCTGTGTGGATTGTCTCTGTTACTTAAGAAACAAGACGACTTTTTTCTTTTGAAATGTCTACGTAGAGTTTCTCCTAGATAACTGTGCATTTAGACTGTACTGACTTTCCAAATGAAATCAAGGGCATTTAAGGCCACCAGGAAGGAGCATGAATCTGTGTTGAGGTCACAGGAACACCAGTCCACCTGCCTAGGTTTTCTTGTTCCATCTCACATTTTCACCTGGCTTGGGGATTTTGTTTTCATATGCTATTTTCATTGAACAGATTTATGGAGTGGGGTATGTCATTTAGTACAGGTATATAATAGGTAATTATCAGGTATGCATAGTTAGCATTACCATCTCTGTAGAATTTTAAAATTTGGACTAATACGTGATATTAGCTGCTTGTCTTATTGTTCTGAGCAAAATCAACAGGAAAATTTTAGGAGAGGAAGGGATGNTTTGGGACTGTAGTTTGAAGGAATACAATCTTTCATGAAGGAGAATTCATGTTAGGGTGAGTTGAAGCAGCTGGTGGCATTGCATTCACAGTGAGGAAGTGGAGAGAGATGGATGTTGGTGCTCAGCTCACTTTCTCCTTTGTACTCAGTCCAGGAGCCCAGTCCATGGGTTGGGTGGGATGAGTGGGAATGGGGATGGAGGAGGGGGGGTAGTTAGGGATGGGTTGGATGGGGGCACTCACATTCAGAGTGGGTCTTTCCTCTTCAGTTAAACCTTTCTGGAAACACTGTCATAGACACACACAGAAGTATGTGTCCACGATGTTTCTACACTGGACCTTAGCTAGAAGGCCAAGAAGCAATCTGTGATCATTCTAAATCCAAACAAGAGAGATTAACTGATACATATGTAGTAACCGAATACAGTTAGAAGTGGTGAGACCTGGGCTGCCTTGGAAGAGTGCCATGGGGCTACTTCCCAGAGGAGAAGTCCTGAAATTTTCAGGCTTTGGGAAACCCATCTGGTGTCCAAGACACTGGCAGAGCTGTGGAACAGCTCAGTTCATTAGACATCAATGTGGTTCACTTTCTCAGATTCTCAGAAGAAACAAATTTGCTCACAGTTAGAAGTGTCTCTTGCTGTTAGAAGTTTTCTGAATAGAAGAAGAGAGGGTAGGCTAGATGGAGAGAGTTTTAACAGCAGAACAGATTGGCCAGGCTTTTCAAATCTCTCTGAGCTTCATTTGAGTGATTTAGACACGAAAGAGTGACTTCGCTGCATTCCAATATATGTTTTTCACCCTCCTGTCTAGGGAAGGGTCTCTACCCTTCCTTCAGCCCCTTTTGACAATTTGTAGCTGGCACTGAGCGTTTGGAATGTAGCGTTTTGATTTGGATGATGACAAGATATTTCTTGAAACTGATTTACTTTATGCCAAATACAAAATTGGATTTGCAATGGTTGGAGCAGATGGAAAAGCCATGGGGGGAAAAAAAAGCCAGAGCAGCCGCATCTTAGGCCCAGGGGCTGTGAAATCCGGCTGCTTTCAAATGAGGNTGGGATGGAATCTTGGGGCTCTAACTCAGGAGAAAAATGAAAGGAATGTTAAATGCAAGGTGGCACATTAGCCAGGTAAAGAGGGNTGTTCAACCTTTCCCCGCTGTCTCCTCCTTCTGCATTTCTCAACAAATGTCCCAAGTCTTTGCCAACACGCCCAGGCTATTTCNCATCCATAGATTCTCCTTCTTGTCCTCTTNCCAGGTCTCAAAGTTCCCCTCAGTATATGGTAAACATTTACTTTCTATTATAAAGCCTTNNCTGGACTGTGCTGAANTGTGTCTTTAATGCCAGCATTCAGGAGGTCAAAATGGGGCTGAGATTTTGAAACCATCCTGGTCTACATAGTGAGTTTCGGCCCAGCAAGAGCTACACAGTGAGACCTGAGCATGGAGGCTTATTCCCCTGCCCTCCTGCCTGCCTCCTTCCCACTCCTTCTTCCCTTCCTTTGCCTCTTCCTTTTGCCCTGTCTTCTCTTCTCAGCTACCCCTGCCCACCTTCCTCTACCTTCCCTTCTCTCCTTCTGCCTCTCAATCATGATAAGGTGTTCAAGTGTCTGGAATTTCCTTCAAGATGACTGCTCTGCTGCTAACAAGGAAAAAAATGAGTGTTGATGATGACAACAGAGAAGGGAGTTCTCATTTCACTCTGCCTGCCTGGGAGGTAATTTCTTGATCGGAAGCAGGGTCATGAGAATAGACCCTGCAGGCCTCCTGCAGGAGTTTGTAACTGTTCAGGCCAGGATCTTCAGAGTCCCCTCTGAGTTTCAATATTCAACTCCCTCAGGAATGCCTTCATTTATTCTACCTACCTATCTGCACTTACATCCTGCAGACTACAAGCATACACTCTTCCCTGCACACATATATATCATACCCACACAATATACATCACACATACCTACAAAAACTTATACACTCACACAATTTATGTATAAGCTCCACTATACATAGTTTGACTTCTTTGGCCTACAAAACAGTAATTTTATATTTTATTTCCAAGTATGTATTTTTTCCCACTTCTACTCATAAATACACACTCATTTCCAAATACACATTCTCTATTGCTGAGCACAGAGCCCCAAATACTCCTTCATAAATGTGCACTCAACATTTCTGCTCTATTGCACNTCTCTGATAAGCTAGACAACAACTGGTCTCACCTTCTGCTTTAGAAAGATGTGTGTTGTTCCTCCAAGGCCCTTGAAGCTTAAAGAGGTTAATTAAAAGACACCTAGAAGGAAGAGAATAAATTCCTCTGNGGTCTTTATAATCCGCTCACTGTCAAGTTGAATACTTCTTTATGATAGTTTTCTTCATGATAGAAAGTGTGGATGCCAGTGCAGAAGGTGTCATGTACACAGGATGCAGACAATGCAATTCAGTACTANGAATATTGAGAATTGTGCTATGTACTAGTACTGTAGGCTTAACTGCATACATTCAAGATTCCATGGTAAAGCTCTAACTCCCCAGTGCATTTGGAAACAGGGTTTATGCGGAGGGAGAGAGTCTCAGTGAGGTNAGAAAGATTGTGCCTGTCTGCTGTAAAAAGAGAAGTAAACTTCAGGGATATCTCCCTCTTTTCCTTTGCTGGATGAGGAAAATCAGTCTGATTTGGAGGGTAGCTATCTACAACCCAAGAAGAGATGTCTCACCAGAAACCACCCTAGAGGTACCTTGTTTGTGAACATTAGCCTCTGGAACTGTGTGAAACTAAGCACTCTTTTTGTGAATGTATGTGGCATTGGGGTTTGAACCCAAGACCTCACACATGCTAGACAATAACTCTACCATTTATCTATAGTCCCAGCCCATTTTGTAGCTTTGGCTTTGAACTTACTCTATAGTTGAAAATGAACTTGGACATTTNATACACCTGCTTCCACCTCTCAAGTGCTGGGATGACAAGCCACTCTATCCAGCTGACTATTTTCAGTTTGTTTATTTTAGTTATGGTTTTTAGCAGAAGCCTAAACAAACTAATACATTAAAGTATTATAAATACATAATACAATAAAGTATATGAATACATACTATCCTGAGTATAAACAAAAGGACAGAAATCAAACTAATGAGGTCTTCCCTTCACATAGATTAAGTGCTAAAGCATATTGAGGGGACAAACAGACTTGTCTCCCTGCTCCTTCCACTGTAAGACANATTTCCAAGCAGTCTTATTAATAAACACACAGAACAAGAAATAAGGGTGACAATCTGACAGAGATCAGAGGAATTAGGAGCAAGCCACCAGCTAGCCTCACCTCACCAACGCTGCTGCTGCTTCCAAAGCACGAAGCGAAGAGAAGAGAGCAACTTCCTGTCTAACCCGGCTTTTTATGCCTGTCCATTCTGCTAACTCATTTCCTATCTCCACCAAGCTACATCACTTCCTGTCTGTCTGCACAGACCTCCAGAACTCTATGGCTGATGTTGGGATTAAAGGCGTGTGCCATCACCGCCTTCTGCTAGTTCCCTAAAGTGACCTTAGACTCACAGAGAACCAAACAGATTAAGGACGTGTGCTAACTTGCATAACTTTTGTTTACTACTGGTGGCTGGCTGCCCCGTTTTTCCTCCGATCCTCAGATAAATTTTATTGGGGGACACAGATAAAATATCACCACATTCCACCAAAAGATAGTAGTGACTTCTTGGCTTTTCTGGGGGGGCTAATTTCCAGATTCTTCACTCTTAGTTGGTCTAGCAGACTCCTCATTCTGTGCACCATCCATTCTATGCAACTAACTTCCTCTATTGGGAACACTTCAGATGCTCTCTGTTGCTCAGCTAGGCCTAGGTAATGAAGTCTGTGTTCCAATGGGATTTCTGAGGATCACGAAATAATTCTGGTCACCACAGAAGACATATGAATGCTGGCTGAGTTCATTCTTGCTGCCTCAAGATGCACAGCACCAACCCCTTCTGCCCTTCTGTTGTACAACTTGTTTGCTCTAGAACTTCATAATCTTCCTCTGCAGATAATTTAGATAATGCCATGAAAANAAATGGAAAATATTGTATTGGTAACTGACTCGAGTCCAAATGTCTCTGGCAAGGACTTTTCAGCCAAGGAGAATATCANCTGGTGCATGTGATGAGCTGCTCTGAAGGCCACGCTGTTTTCTGGCCCGCTCACTCTTGGTTTGTATTCTCTTGGAGAGCATGTGGACAGGCTGATTTTGTGTTCTCATCATTAGAGTTTTTTGGTTTTCCACATAGCAGGAACAGATGAAGGCCTTTGTGATTCATTAGCGGGACTTTACTGCCTCTCTTTGGAACTGTGGTTTTGATCATACGGGCCTGAGCTCAGGACAAACAAGAATGAATATTATTGGGTAGTCCTTTTCAGACAGAAGTTGCCAGCTGGAGGTCCTTGGGTCTATTGCAGTAAGCAGAAAGACTGTTTGGCCTACATATGCTTTTATTTTTTAAATCAGAATGTGTTANCAAAATACCAAATTAGACATTTTAGAATCAAANACTCCCAACTTCTGTTGTCTCCTGAAAGGCAGTGCGCAGAGACACTGCCTGCCTATGATATAATGTAACAGCAGCTTCCTAATTTAGAATAAAGCATTTCCTCTCCAGGTTGCTACTATNACACACTCAGTCAGTCACTTGGTGTATCTATTGGATCCTGCAGTCCATTGAGTTTGTGTACCCTGTGACAGAATGTGACATTAGGGAGAATTAAGTCTACATAATGTTAACCACTGAGATGTTGAGACTTATTACCACAGCATAGCTGACCTACCTGACCAATACACCTACCTGGGTTTTCTGTTGTCACTAGTACAATTTAGGTGGCAATAAAATTTACACTTGGAGTTTCCAGGCACTGTTAGGNTTAGTCATGATTCTCCAGAGAAACAAACCAGTAGGAGAAAGATTGGAAAGATGGTATAAATGTGATCCTCATAAATCTGGAATCTAGTCTATGGGGAAGGCCAGCAAGATGGAGAGTTGGGTTAGAGTTACCTGGCAGGATTTTGTCTGAAGGCTAGGGACTCAGGAATAATTTTGACATTGTTATTTAGAAGAATCACTTGTATTACAGAAGCATCCAATGTGTCCCTCAAAGGTTCTTGTTTTGTGTGCTTGATCTCTCTCCAGCTAGTGGTATTAGTTTAAAAAGCTGCAGACACATTCAGAAGTGAGGATTGGCTGGATAAGAGCCTTTGAAGGCATGCTCACCCACTCCCCACTTCTGGCTAGATGAGAGCTTTTGGAGGCATGCTCACCCACTCTCCACTTCTGCTGTCCTTTGCTTCCTGCTACCATGTGAGGAGTCTTTATTAAAATGCTCCTGCTGCCATGAACTCCACCAGGGACTGAAGTACCCATGAAGGCATGAAATAAAATAAGCCATTCCTCCCTTAAGCTGCTTCTGTGGGGCATTTTGTCATAGCAATGCAACTTGTCATTGGGAAATCTTTTCTTTGGTCTTAAGNTTTTGGGCTGATTGGATGAGGTCTACTCAAGTTATGGAGGTTAATTTTATTTATTGACNGACTACTAATTGTTAGTCTTAACCACACCTAAAAACAATTATAGAAGCATCTAGACTACTGTTTGACTAAGAAATATGGCACCGAAGCCTATCTGCCAGGTCCCGCCTAACTTGTCAAACAGTCTTGAAGAGGAAGAGTGAGGATTGAGAAATAAGAGAGGAAAAATTGAGATGTAGACACAAAAGAAAAGACAGACACACAGAATAGGTTTGAGAGGGCTCTGAGTCAATACCACAGTCGTCCTGAATTTATTACTTACAGTCTTTTTATATCCAAAGCAAAGCGGGCAAAAGACCTCCCCCTCTCAAGGATATCATGGTTCAAAGTACAAACAAGTGTAAACACCTTAATTCTCAAGACACCTTGTAACTACACCTTTGACCAAACATCCTGTTATCCAACCTTAAGAGGTAAAGATAAGCTTGAACTCTCTTGAATCAGGATGGAAATCAAGCCACAAGGCTAGGGTCCTTGTGGGCTCCCATACCTATCAACACTCTCACTTGACATTAAGCAATCCCACAGTTTGTGCACGGTCTCTACGTCTTCCTGACCCATGAACTTTACTCTTTGACTAAATATTTAAAACATCATTTCTATGTTAAGAACAAAATTCTGAAGGAATCTTAAAAAATAAAAAAATCTCAATCTATTTGAGCTTTTGCTAGTCNTCAGTCAGACCACATAATGGACATGTTCATGCCATGTCCAAGAACCCAATTGTCTTTTAAAGAATTAGTTAATTTATTCAAGCCTCATTTTCTATTATGTAAAACAAGGAACAAAGATAGTATTTCTTTACCATAAAACATAGGCGCACACACGCACACACACACACATACACACACACAGACACACACACACACACACACACACACACACACACACACACCTAAAAGGCACAGGAAGTTTTCAGAGATTAAGCACACATATACTATTGCGATTGTGGTGATGGTTTCAAATGAAATCACACATATCCAAATTCTTCAAGTTCTACACATTAAATATACAGAATTTATTACATGCCAGTAATACCTTAATATAGCCATTTAACATGTATTTCCTGCTAAAGATGTGATCAGGAAGAAAAGAGATTTTTCCAGGAAATGTAAGTAAGTTATACTCGCTGCCACTTCGGAATCCTTTGTTTGTTCTAACATGGTCCTGGGTGTCCTTTCTGCATTTTTACTCCTTCAATTCTCTAAGTGACCAGATGAGTGAAGTCCCTTCCTTTGTTTTTTGCCCACTTGGAGCCTGCATACAAAGCAGGGTTTCTGCTTTTTTCAAAAATCACTTTATTTCCATGCACTNACACACACACACACACACACACACACACACACCTAAAAGGCACAAGAAGTTTTCAGAGATTAAGCACACATATACTTTTGTGATTGTGGTGATGGTTTCAAATGAAATCATACATATCCAAATTCTTCAAGTTCTACACATTAAATATACAGAATTTATTACATGCCAATAATACCTTAATATAGCCATTTAACATGTATTTCCTGCTAAAGATGTGATCAGGAAGAAAAGAGATTATTCCAGGAAATGTAAGTAAGTTATACTCACTGCCACTTTGGAATCCTTTGTTTGTTCTAACATGGTCCTGGGTGTCCTTTCTGCATTTTTACTCCTTCAGTTCTCAAAGTGATCAGATGAGTGAAGTCCCTTCCTTTGTTTTTTGCCCACTTGGAGCCTGCATACAAAGCAGGGTTTCTGCTTTTTTCAAAAATCACATTATTTCCATGCACTGGAAAAACATTCTAATAGAACATTCATGTTCAAATAAGACTATATTGGTATCTGCTGGGAATTGTTTGTTTTGATTTTTATTGTTTGAAAATTTTATACATGCCTATGACTTGTTTTAATCAAGTTCACCCCCAATTCCCTCCCCTCCGATTCCTCCCCTGCACAGCACTATNCCCTCCTGGTTTTACATGTTTTCTTTTAGAAACTCACTGAGTCTGCTTGGTGCNGCCAGCATGTGAAANGCNTAAGGCCATCTACTGGAGCATGGGTAGCTTCTCAGGGGCCAAGTCCTTGGGTGAAAATATGCTGGATAATTTTGATAGTACGTACGTCTCTTCTACCTCTTCATCTACTNAACTTGCACTTCTGTACACACAGCTGTAGATGCCTGTTATCTGCATTGCATAGATGACAAAACAGATTCCCAGATGCTGAGAAATGTGGCTGAAATCATGCCAAGAGACATCACTGTGCTTAGAGTCCAAGCAACCAATGGTGTCAAGTACAAAGTGGATTCTCATTAATCATTAATTGCAGTTATTTCTTTGTTAGAATTGACTCAAATAGACAAAGAAGAGTTGTTTCCGGTTTTTCTTTAAAAGGGAGGGCANTATAATGAATAAATTAGAGGAGAAAGATATTGTATACCACATATAAATTGGCTCACTTTTTAATTACATTGTATACATCGTACAGTTTTTGAAGTTACAATCCAGTCTTTTCATGTGGTNAAAGATTGCTAATTATTAAAAGTCTTGTATCTGGGACATACTTTACTCCCTTTGAAGGGTTCAGCAATAGCTCCAGATTAGAAAGGACTCAGGCTAGCATCCACATTTCACAGGGTGAATGGAGACTTGTATGAACCCATCTATATTAATCACTAGGGCTGAACATTTTATCTTCTGCTCAGAAACATAGTGAATCCTTAAGGATCTGGCTCTCAGGTTTAGGCTTCTGCTGAGCCTTTCTGTCCTCAATCCAATGTGGAAGATCCCAGTGACTGGAAGCTAAGGGTAGCACCTCACTGATAGAGTTCACATTTACAGCTGGGCCTGTGGCAATGCCTTCACGCTGCAGTGAATGCAGACAACCAAGAACCAGGCATTCAAATCCTACTCATGAACTCACCGTATTATGGCCTTTCAGTGGTTACTCTAACTTTCAATGCTTTGTTGGCTTCATTGTAGATTTGGGCTTTGATCACACACCAAGGAGTTATGAGTACTAGATGAGTTTATGTATGTGGGCATTCATAATGGCACTTGAGACATATTTCCATAAAAGTGCCTCTATAGACACATGCATCCACATTCTTTTCTGAGGCTAAAATAATTATTTCTTCAGGGTCAGTCAGGAAACAAGAAGGGACTTGAGAGGAAAAGTGTTGTTGTTGGGTTTTTTTTTTAACTCTTTGCTTTTTGGGGGCCCACCACCCAGCCCCCAAATACCTACATGGAGACTTACTCCTGCTTATGAATGCCTGGCCTTAGCTTAGCTTGTTTCTAGCCAGCTTTTCTTAAATTATCCCATCTACCTTTTGCCTCTGGGCTTTTACCTTTCTCTATTTCTGTATATCTTTTCTTTCCTTCTTCTTCCATGTCTGGCTGTGTAGCTAGGTGGCTGGCCCCTTCTTTTCTTGCTCCTTGATCTCGCTCTTTCTTTCTCTCCTCCCATATTTCTCCTCCTATTTATTCTCTCTGCCTGCTAGCCCTAGCTATCCTTTCTCCTGCCTCACTATTGGCCATTCAGCTCTTTATTAGACCTGTCTCTTATACACATCTAGATGTGTATAAGAGACAGATTTATTCTCTCTGCCCACCACCCTTGCCTATTTCTCTCTCTTGCCTAGCTATCGGCCTTTCAGCTCTTTATTAGAACAATCAGACGTTTTAGACAGGCAAAGTAACACTAACACAGCTTCACGNAGGTAAAGAAATGCAACCTAAAAGAATGCAACACATCTTTACATCATTAAACAAATCTTCCACAGCATAAACAAATGTAGCACATCTTAAATTAATATTCCACAACAGGAAAGTGAACGTCCTTGAGATTTTTCCTCAGTATAGCTAAACAAAACATTTCTTGGGAAAAGAGATCAGAGTGTGCATCACAATTACCACAATTAACCCTCATTCAGCACACTTTTGATTTTGTTTTATTTTGGCAATGGTGAGAATGGAATTCAGAGCCTCACCCATGCAAGACAAGTTCTCTACCACAGAGACACATCCCCAGCTCATACTCATCATCNTTTTTAAGCACTGGTAAATTTCCTCATATCAATCATAGTTTGCAAAGAACTGGCAGATACTTTTAGAATGAAGAATGTCTTTTGAAAATATGAAACATGGGGCTGGAGAGATGGCTCAGCAGTTAAGAGCACTGACTCTCCTTCCAGAGGTCCTGAAGTTCAATTCCCAGCAACCACATGGTGGCTCACAACCACCCCTGAGATCTGGTGCCCTCTTCTGCTGGCCTGTAGGTACATGTGCAGGCAGAACACTGTATACATAATAAATAAATATTTNAAAAAGTAGAAAATAATGAAACATGCTTACCTCTTCTTTAAACAGAGAATATAAAATGTTGCTTAACTTTTTCTTAGTGACTCAGGATCAGTCTTTTACCCCCTTCATGATAGCCNTTGAGGGGCTGAGATAGACACCTCCCTGACCCATGAAGAGACATGAAGCTTTTTTTTTTCCAGACAGGGTTTCTCTGTGTAGCTTTGGCGCCTTTCCTGGAACTCACTCACTCAGTAGCCCAGGCTGGCCTCGAACTCACAGAGATCCACCTGCCTCTGCCTCCCAAGTGCTGGGATTAAAGGCGTGCGCCATCACCTCCCAGTAAAGCTCTGCTTCTTAATGGTCAATTACATCAACTCCATTTCCAATCCATGATCAGAAATGTGACTTCCAGGGAAGCTGGTCTTCACCATGCTGCCTGCATGTGGACCTCAGAACCTGCAAACATGTTAGTACCACTGACCTTGGCAAAACTGAGACTTTGTACTTCAGGGCCAAACCACTAGCTCTTACTGCTAAAAGGAAAGATGCTGCTGAATGGGTTACCAAGCTCTGTGTCTTACTTAGGGTTGCTATTGCTATGTGGAAACACCATGACCAAAGCAACTTAGGAAAGAAAGGGTTTGTTTGGCTTACTCTTCCTTATCACAGTTCATCATCAAAGGAAGTCAGGACAGGAACTCAAGCATGGCCAGAACCCGGAGGCAGGTGCTGATGCAGAGGTCACAGAGGAGTGCTGCTTACTAGCTTGCTCTATGTTTTGCCCAGCCTGCTTTCTTATAGAACCTAGAACCACTTACCCAGGGGTGGGTGGCCTCACCCACAAAGAGCTGAGCCCTCCAACACCAATCACTCACTAATTAAGAAAATGCTATGCAGGCTTGCCTACAGCCCAATCATATGGAGGTATTTTCTTAATTGAAGCCTCCTCCTCTTCAATGACCCTAGTTTGTGTCAAGTTGACATAAAGTAGCCAGCACCCTGCCTGTGAAGCAAATACTCCTCTCAGAGATGTTGGAATATGGGAAGGACTGTTCACACTCAATGAAATATGGGACACTAAGTTCAAAGTGGACTAACTCGTTTGTAAATTATCTTGGATCTGCTTTCTGTATTGCATTTCTCTTCTCCAATTGAGTGTAGCAATTTGTCACCTGAAGTGATATTGCTAGAAGGGTTTCTCTCTCTTAGACAAACATGGAGAAATCATACCGTAAGTTACAAAAACTTTAGTGTGAGCCAGGATCCGCCTGTAACATATGAGAAAACTGGGGTCCAGGTAGATGAGTTGACTTGTCCACGGTAATAATCTTAACAATGACAATTAAACAATGTGGCATCCTGAGAGGAGAAAAAGAAAACTCCCAGGGGGAAGATAATGAAATTTTGTTAAGGTCTTTAGCTAACTGTATTTTACTGAACGAATGTTAAAGGCTACATTTGACAAATGCATCACAGTAATGTATGAAATCAATATTAAGGGAAGCTGAGTGAATATTACATAGGAATATCTTACATTCTATACTGTCTGTGCAAATTTTCAGTGAATTATAAAATTTTTAAAAAGTGTTAAAGATAACGAACCATCAGCTAACATTTATTGAACCCCATTCTGACCTTCACTGGCTTTATCTCAGCAAAACTTTTATAGCAGCAAACCTGTGAGTAACTGCATTTCCCCTGACCACCATCCCCAAAAAATACATATGAGAAGTTATCCTTCACAGAAATTAAATACAAAGTGCATTTGGGCCAATCCTTTTCTCCTATTAAACACGCATAGTTTGAGACTGGACCCATGTTTGTCTGCTCAGTGTTACTCTAACATGACATCTAAGACTGTGTGATTAGTGTGGAAAGGAAATTGATGTTGCAGTTTTAGAGGCTGGCAAGCCCAATATCAAGGCAAGAGGTATCTGGTGAGGACCTTCTTGCAGGATCATGGCAGAGTAGAGGGCATCATAAGATGAGATTAGGGAAGTGTAACCTCGAATTTGTCTTTTCATTCTTATAAAGGCACTAGTCCAGTAATAAGACCCCTGCCCTCAGTGTCTAAGTGTCCTGGCTAGCTTTATGTCAACTTGACACAAGCTAGAGTCATCTGAAAGAGGGAACCTCAGTGGAGAAAGTGCCCCCATAAGATCCAGCTGTAAGGAGTGTTGGGAAGACGGCTCAATGGTTAAGAGTACTGGCTGTTCTTCTAAACGTCCCAGGTTCAATTCCCAACACCCATAGGCAGCCAACAACTGTCTGTAGCTCCAGTTCTTGGAGATCTGGCACCCTCACATAGACATACATGCAGACAAACACCAATCCACATAAAAATAAATAGATCTTAAAAGATCCACCTGTAGGATATTTTCTTAATTAGTGATTGATGGAGGAGGACCTAGCCCATTGCGGTGGTGCTAAACTTAGCCTGGTGGTCCTGGGTTCTATAAGAAAGCAGACTGAACAAGCATGATGAGCAAGCCAGTAAGCAGCACCCCTCCATGGTCTCTGCATCAGCTCCTGCCTCCAGGTTCCTGTCCTGTTTGAGCTCCTGTCCTGACTTCCTTCAAGGATGGACTACAATGTAGAGGTGTAAGCCAAATAAACCCTTTCCTTCCCAACTTTATTTTGGTCATGGTGTTCATCACTGCAATAGAAACCCTAACCAAGACACGAAGCTAACCCTAAATAACTCCCAAAGGTCCTACTTTTAAGTACCATCAACATATGAATTTGGAGATTAAGTTTCCAAATTGTGAATTTTGGGGTAATACATTCAAACCATAGCCACATCCCACCACTCTCAAAGCTCTCAAGTCTGGATCCATCCCAGTAAAAGTATCTGTGAAAAAAACTGTGTGACAGAAATCAAACTAATGAAGAGTGCAGAACCAAGTCCTGAGTCCTTTGCCATCTCTGTGTGCACCAGAAATGAGAGGACTTGTAGTTAGCAATTTCCTGTCAATCAATTTTAGAACCACAGCAGCCCACCAGACCATTAATGTGAACGTGTATAGTGTGTATGGGAGTACACAGTGTGTGTATGGGGTGTGTGTGTGCACCCCGTGCAGGTACAATTAGAAGCCAGAGGTTGACNTCAGGAATCTTCCATCATTATTCTCATAAAAGGAATAACAGTTTCATTTCTTTGAGAAGTTTTTACATGTATACAGTATAATTTGATTGATCATATTTACTCCCTGCTCTCCACCTCCAGTTCTTCTCAGCTCACCCCAGGCTCCCATATCCTACTCTCAACTTCATGACCTCTTTATTTAAAAAACAATTCCGCTTTATTGTTTGCAATATGACCTCTCACTGAACCCAGAGCTCACTGGTTGGTTAGACTAACTGGCCAGAGAGCTTCAGGGACTCATTTGTCTCTGCTCTTTCCTTCCCAGTGATAGGGTTACAGATATGTATGACCAGGCTGGCCTCGAACTCAGAGATCT
>LZPO01087773.1:30471-51164 GCA_001675575.1 Neotoma lepida | reverse complement strand
CACACTTCTTTCTGTTCAGCTTGCTATTGATCTTGTTTTACAACACCACCTTTACACAACATCATTTTGTTAATTCTAGGTACTAGTGTTATAATGTTGATCTGCCAAATCACACTACCATGAGCTCCAAGAAGAAGCTATGAACTGTCTATAATGACCTACAATGGATCCTCCTTTGAAGANGGTGTCAGCCATAGTTTAAAATGGGAAGGTATATCTGCTTGTCATCCTTCAATAGTTTTGAGGATGGATTGGCTGAGAAAATATACAGGCCAAAAAGTATCTGTCTTTTATAGGACATATATAATTATTGAATGAAGAGTGTGGAAGACAAGTGATAAAGACTGGAAATAAGTTATTGGCTTTGGAGATGATGAGGCTACAAGAATGGATGACTTTGATTAGGTAAGAAGGAGGTCAAGAGTTTCATTCAGTAAAACAGAAAACAGCAACCATTGTAGCTACAGCCAGGTCACATGTGAACATGTGTGCATTAATGTCCTATTTTCTTCATTCCTCTTCCTGTTTAATTTTCTCTGAAGGGCTCACATTGGTTAGTAACTCAGAAAATAACTGTCTCAGTAGCCTGAGAATAAGCTTTCTGGAAAAGGCACAAAAATATATTTGAGGGATACTAAGTTATAAGGCAGTACNTGGGAAATCGTCATATTGTGCATAGGGGCTAATTTAGGTTATTTTAGGGGAAATGTGCCTCGGGAGATAAAGGATAAACCTGAATTGGGCTGTATGAGTCATCTAACGTCTCATAGTTAGAAACACAGAAGAGATCACTGGAAATCNGCACCTTACATTCAAGGCTGGGGATATATTAATATGCAAGTTACTATACCAGTGGTGGTTGAGGCTAGAGATGTGACCATCTANGGGGAGCTTATGGAGATTTTTTAAAATAGAAGGCTGGAAGACTAAGGTCATAAATAAAGGGAAGGAAGAAAGAACGAAAGTCCCCTCAGAAGAAGGCCGAGGTAAATAGTTCCAGAGGGAGACGGAAGAATAATGGTATAGTCTGCTATAGAAGAAAGAGAANTCCTGGCACTGAGATACAGGAGAAACTTCTAAGCACTGAAAAGTGTTCATACTGGACTTGAAAAACAAGGAGAGCAGGAGTAACACCGATTAATAAGCACTACTCTAATGCTAGGCACGAGCGTGTTAGGAAGTTGAGGGGAAAGGCAGATTATGCACTGCAACGGAAGTGGAAAACAACTTTGAACTTCTGGGTTAGTTTGGTGGAGGAGGTAANAAACCAGAAAAATCCAGAAGACTTTGGCTTAGTCACTGTTCTATAGCTGTGAGGAGACACGATGGCCAAGACAACTCTTATGAAAGAAAGCATTTAATTGGGGCTTGCTTACAGTTTCAGAGGTTTATGCCATTGTCATCACAGCAGAGAGCATGGTGGCATGCAGGCAGGCACTGGAGCAGTAGCTCAGATCTACATCCTGATCTGTAGGCTGAGAGGAAGGGGCGCTGGGCCTGGTGTAGGATTTTGAAACCTCAAAGCCCACCCCCAGTGACATGCTTTCTCCAACAAGCCTCACCTCCTAATACTTATAATCCGTTTAAATCAGTGGTTTTCAAACTGTGGGTCCCAACCCATTGGGGGTCAACCTTTCTACAAGAGTCGCCTAAGACCATCAGAAAACACAGATATTTACATCATAATTCATAATAGTGGCAAAATTACAGTTATGAAGTAGCAATNAAAATGTTATGGTTGGGGGTCACCACAACATGAGGAACTGTATTGAAGGATCACAACATTAGGAAGGTTGAGAACCACTGTTTTAAATAGTGCCATTCCCTGGTGTCTAAGCATTCAAATGTATGAGCCTATGAGGGCTAGCTATTCTTATTCAAACCATCACAGACTTCAAAAATGGAGTATAGTATTTGGTATCGTTTTTTACTCCTGTGCAATGTAGAATAAAATATGACCTCTTATATTCTTCAATTAAGAAGCATACACCAGGGGAGGGACAGATGGCTCAGTGGTTAAGAGCATTCACTGGTCTTCCTGAGTTTGGTTCACAGAATCTATGTCAGGTAGCTCACAGTGGCCTGTAGCTCCAGGTCCAGGGGATCCAACACCCTCTTCTACACACATATGATATCCACTCATATGGACACACACATACAAGCAAATAAATTCTTAAGGAAAAGAAATACTGGGACTAGAGATATGCCTCAGCAGTGAAGAACACTTGTTCTTGTAGAGAGGACCCGGGTTTGGGTCCCAGCACAACTCCAGTTTCAGGGAATCCAATGCTCTCTCCTGGGACCCGGCACACAAGTGGTGCACAGTTATACATGTAGCAAAATACTATTCACAAAAAATAATCTAAACAAAGAGAACAGAACAAAAACAAAAGGAGAACGAGGAGGAGGAGGCACAGACGTGGTCATGCTGATGGTGCTGGTGGTGGCAGCAACCAGGCGGATCTCTGAGTCTAGGGAAACCACAGTTATACAGTGAGACTGTGTCTCTAACTGAGTAAATGAATCCGGGACCGAAGGTGTGGTCCAGCGGTAGAGTCAATACTTAGCATACAGAAGTCCCTAGAGTCAGTCTTCAGCGTGTGTCCTCATGTGAACATCAGCATGAGTTAAAGTTTGTAACTCTTATGAGGGNCAAATATTCAGTGATAAAATAACTGATAACTATCAGAGGTTCAGTTGAATTAACAAACATTCTCCCTTTACCTGTTTCTTTACAAAGACTTTATTTCCTGAATCCATTTTAATTAGGTCAGAGGGATTGGGGAATCATGCTATGTGGGACTCTGGACTCAAGTTGCTATTTAAATACCTTGAGTTAAGTCTCTTTCATTTTTTCCCTGGCATACNGAAATCAAGATAGAAAAAAACAAAAAACAAAAGTAAAAAACAAGACTCAAAACAGTTCTTCTGGAAACTTGCTGAGCAGCATGATCTCATAAATATTCATTCATCCATATTTTATAAAATTAAATTCTTGGAAAACATAATGAAGATCAAAGAAATTCAAGTGGCTACTATGTTCCCAAACTGGATAGGTTAATTGTTTCTTATCCCTTTGTTCTACTGTGACCCAAGCCATGTAAGGTTTTAAAGCACCCTTATCTGGTGCCTGACTGAATCACCTCTTCTTTGAAGAAGAACAAGTTCATGTTCTTCACAAAATCTCTTTGTTTGTGTTGAGTCATACAACAAGTCAAACCGCAAAATTCATGAGATCAACAGCTCTTGCCCGGTAAGTGTGGTTCAGCCTGCAGCTACTCCAGGGATCTGCTCAGGTGAAAGGACTAGAGCTCTTTAGTGCTTATGCTGGTCCAGACACCTAATGTGACCAGCTGTCTCATTGCTGGGTGGAAACAAAAAAGGGAGCAGTTGCTATGTGCTCAATCAACATTGAGATGTCTGTTTTCTCCAAGCCTCCCCTGATGCCATTCATTGCACACATCTCTTCACTCTGCCTCTGGTACATCACACACAGAACTTGATGGCAAATTCTTTTCACATTTCACACAAATATTCTGGATAGAGGTTTATGAAGCCAATAAACTTCATAGTTTATTCCTGAAAACAAAGGTGTTGTAGAATATTATTTTAAGATGTGTTACATTTGTTTATGCTGTGGAACATTTGTTTAATGATGCAAAGATGTGTTGCATTCTTTTATGTTGCATTTGTTTAACTCTGTGAAGCTGTGTTACTTTGGCTGTCTACAATATCTGATTGATCTAATAAAGAGCTTAACGGCCAATAGCGAGGTAGGAGAAAGGATAGGCAGAGAAAATGAATAGAAGGAGATAGCTGGGAGGGAAAAAAAAAGAGCAAGAGAACAAGGAGAGGAGGATGCTAGGGGCCAGCCACCCAGCCACCCAGCGAGCAAGAGTGAAAGTAAGATATACAGATGTAAGAAAAGGAAAAAGCCCAGAGGCAAAAGGTAGATGGGATAAGTTAAGAAAAGCTGCCTAGAAATAAGTCAAGCTGAGGCCAGGCACTTACAATTAAGAATAAGCATCTGTGTGTGATTTATTTGGGAGCTGGGTGGCAGGCTCCCAGAGGAGCAAAGAATCAAAGAGAAAAACTACTATACAAAGTAATTTAAGGCATAAGACAAGATGGGGGAGAAAATAAAAAATGTGTGGCTTTAAAAAAATGGGATAAAAATTTATAGCACCTGAGAATGTTTGAAGGCCAGGTCCTCTGTTGAGTGATACTTCACAAGACCATCAAGAATGTCTACTGTTGACGTATGTCCTTGTAGAGAGCAGTCACATCTGTCTACATTGCTAGTATTTATTCTGACCACCCATTGTGAAATCATACAATGTAGGTATCCTTTCTGAAAATTGTGTGTGTGCGTGCACACTCATGCACGAATGTGCACACCTGTGCCTGTTCTGAGGACAGAATGTAGGACTTGTACTAGAATAATGCACTCAACCACTGACTTAAATCCCATCCCCCAACTTGAGACCTTTGAGCAATGGTCCTTTTGCATGTATTTCTCTTTCCCTACAAAGTGTTCTCTTAGTGGGTTTATCTTTCAGTTGTGGTTGCTTCAACAGTTAGTATTCNGTGTTTGGGAAGGTCAGAGGACTATGTCCAGTGAGCTATATCCCCAGTCCAGCATAGAGAAACTACATCGCAGTCTGACTACAACTTAACTCCACTTAAAAANTAAAAATGCTCCAATTGAAAGAACATGGTGTATGGTGGTTTATCTTGATTGTCAGCTTGAGAAGACTTGGAATCACTATCAAACAAGTATGTGGGCATGCCTGTGACAAATTACCTAGATTAGGCTAACTGAGGGGTAAGAGCTACTCTAAAGGTGGCTATGTATCAGGATTGAATAAACAGAGCAAGTGAACTGGGCACAAGCACTCACCACTCTAATTCTTGACTGTGGACACATTGGGGACAGCCACCTCTGGCTCCTGCTGCCATACCTTCTTGGCCATGACAGGCCATAGCCTTGGTATCTGTAAGGTAAATAAACCCTTCTTTCCTTACATAGCTGCTATGTAAGGTAAGTAATACACAGTAATTAAAAAAATGCTTCATGTCAGACATGTAAGTCTCAATGCAGAAAAAAACGAGACAAAAAAAATGAAGGCAATATACTCATCCAAAAATGACTGATTCTACAGTAAAATTTTCCAGTGAGAGAGAAATACATGAAATCCCAGATGAAGAAGTGAAAATAAATAATTGTAAGAATGTTCAACAAAATAAAAAAGAAACATTAATTTCGAATTGAAATTTTGGAAATGAAAAGCTCAGTAAGTTGATAAAAAACATCAGAAAACCTCACTAATACATCAAACAGAAGATACACTATCAGGGATTTAAGACAGCAACTAACAACTGTCAGACAAAAAAGATGAATTAATAAAGATTATAAGCAAGACCTTCAAGATGAAGGTGTGCCACTAAAAGACAAAGCTTACAAATCATGGGCACAGAAGGAAGAGCCATACAAACTACAGACAAAGAAAATATACTCAGCAAAATCACAGCCAAAGCTGAGTGTAGAAGCACATGTCTTTAATCAGAGCACTCAGGAGGCTGAGGTAGGTGGATCTCTGCGAGTTCAAGACTGGTCTGGTCTACACTGTGAATTCCAGTCCAGCCAGAGCTAAATAGACCTTGTCTCAAAACCGAAGCAAAAGGGAAAAAATCAAAACCAAACCAAAACAAGAAACATAGACAAAAGTTTCCTAATCTAGGGTAAGAGATATCCATCAAAACCTAGGCGGCATTAGAATACCAAACAGATAAACCCAGAAAAGAAAGCCCCCAAATCATTTTATATTTAAAACAGCTAAGACAGATAGGTAACAAAGAATACTGAAAGCTACAAGAGAGAAGCATCAAGTCACATACAAAGGTAATCCCATCAGAATAACAGTGTATTTCTCAACAATAAATCCAAAGGCATGGAATGATGTATTGCAAACTTGGAATGACAATAACTGATATCTCAGATTACAATGTGCAGCAAAACTATCCTTCACAACCGAGAGAAAGAAAAACAATCCATGGTAATCACAAACTGAGATACCTGAAGGAATTCTACACACTGAAAAAGAAGAAAAATCAGCACAACATAAGGTCATAGAAAAGAACAGAGGATGAGCAAATGAGGATGAGAAATGTATCAAACATTACAAAAACAACAAATGTCAGCAATTAATACATACTTCTCAATAATAATTCTCAATAGTAATGACCTCATTCTTCAATAAGACAATCTAGCAGACTGGATTGAAAACTAGTCCCCCATTTACTTGTTGTTGCCTGCAAGAAACAAAACCCAATGGGAAAGACAAGCAAAATCTTAGGATAAAAAATATTCCAAGCAAATGGAATTTGAAAGCAAGGAGACATAGGTATACTAATAGTAAGTCTTCACAAAGAAGGCTTGAAACAAAAATCAGAGATTTCATATTACGAGTTATGATGCTTATGGAGTCTCACTTGACTGTCTGGTTTCCCTTTTAGGGCACCCTCCCTGGTGAATCCAACGCTCTAGACCAGTGTTTCTCAACCTTCCTACTGCTGTGTGACCCTTTAATACAGCTCATGTCGTGGTGTCCCCAAGCATAAAATTATGTTTTTTGCTACTTCATAACTAGTAGTAATTTTGCTATTGTTATGAATCATAATGTGATGTCTGATATGCTACTCCAGAGGGGTCACAGCCCACAGGTTGAGAACCACTGTCCCAGACTCATCTGGCTCCTCCTCAGCTCCTTACTGTTTCCCAAAAGGCCGTACACAGTCCTTTTTTTTCCTGTGGCCTAAGAATCTGGTTTATAATAAACCATTAAGAGACTGTTCAAAAGAAGAGGGAACAATCCACCTGAGAATATAGTAATTCCAAAAATAGCAAATATCAGCACATCCACATTTATAAAATAAACACTGCTGGATATAAAGGAAAGACTCACTTCAGCACAGCAATGGTGGGTAATTAAATACCCCATTCTTATTCATACAAAAAAGTCAATAAACAGCAGTTACGTGAAAATATTGGCCAAGTGGACTTAATAGATATCTGAATAATATTCCACTCAGCAACGGCAGAATTATTGTTCTTTTCTCAAGCCTATGGAATTTTCTCCAAAATATTTTTCAGATATAAAGTAAGTTTCAACAAAGAGCAAAAAAAATTGAAATAGCTTCTTTTACTCTATCTGACCATAAGGCAATAAAATTTGACATCAATAGTTAGTGACACTACAGAAAATATACAGATAATGGAGACTGAACAGTACTCTGAGGATGAATACATCATTGAAAAAAAAATCAGGAGATAGAGTTAAAACGCCTAGAAATAAATGAACATGAAAACACAACATAGAAAACTCTATGGGCTACAAAGAAAACCATTCCAAAATGGAAGTTACAGGTATAAATGCCTACATAACAACCAGTGATATCTCAAATAAATAACTTAATGATGTTCTTCAAATTCTTAGAAAAAAAAGCTAAATCCACAAATAATTGATGAAAAGTAGGCTAGAAATCAGTGAAATGGAAACAAAACCAAACAAAGAACTAATAAAACAGAGGTGGTTCTTTTAATAACACTGACCAGCCCTTAGCCAATCTACTACATGAGAAAGAAAACCAAAATTAATAAAGTGAGAGATGAAGAGAGAAAGATTTCAATTGATAACAATGAAATTCAGGTTATTATTAGGTCAAAACCTGATAATCAAATAAATTAGCCAATCAAAATAAACAGGATACATTTCTAGACAGATATGACCTCCCAAAATTTAAGCAAGATGATATACATAACTTAAACAAATCTACAATGAGTTATGCAATTGAAGCAAAAAGGAAAAGTCTCATGGCTTAGAGAACCCTGGGCCCTGATGGATTCGGTGCTAAATCACAGACCTTTGAAGAAAAATGAACACCAAGTGTCCTGAAACCACCTACATAATGAAAAGGGAAAGGATGTCACTAAACTCACTTTATGAAGTCAATGATGAATGTCTTGATGATGAAACTGCATAAGGATACAAAAAAGAAAAACCAAACAAAAGTATGGATAAGGATGTAAAAAAATTACACGTCAATTTCACTAATTAACACGGGTATTAACATTCTTAATAAATTTGCAAACTGAATTCAACAACACATTAAAATGATCATTTACCACAAACAAGCTGGCTTCATTCCAGGAATGTAAGCAGCATGGTTTCAATATATAAAGATCAATAAATCCAAGACAGAACATAGACTCAAGGACAGCAATTACAGGGTCATCTTAATTGGATGTAGCAAAGGCTTTTTGATAAAGTTCACCATTCCTTCATGATAAAGTCCTGAAACTAGTACTAAAAGAAACAGCACACAATGCATTAAAGGATATATATGACAAACCAATAGCCAACAGTACATTAAAAGGGGAAAAAAAATCAAAGAAACTTCTCTAACCATGAACAAGACAAGGGATTNACCATCTCTACACTTATTCAACACAGTGCTTCAAGTCTTACCTAGAATGAGAAGGACATAAAAGGACTAAATAAAGACACATCAGAAATGCCCACTTCATAAAGGCAAATGGGTTATATTATCCTGCTGGAGCTCACTACTCTCCCACAACTTTAACATTGAGGACCAAGTCCTTCAGTATGCTGATGCACCTGACAAGTCAAGACAGAGGTTCTAGTTAGNTGTGAAGGGTGAGGCTCTCCAGAGGAAATACACCTGCACATAGAAAAGGCATCAGAACGCAGACTGGAAGACAGTGCTGAATATTTGGGGGCGGTCTTGTTGGAAAGCCACATGGTACAGTCTATTTTTGTGAAGACAAGCCTCTCTGCTTCATCTGGGTCCTCTAGGCATCTCTTAAATGCCAGCCTGAAGGTAGCAGAAGTATGAGAAAAACAAGACAAACCAAGACCACATCCTAAGGACCCTCTGTAGAGTACAGTCAGCTGGTTGATGCAGACCCTGTACCTTTCCTCAGGCTGTGACTATAATATGGGCTTGGAGACCAAACTAAGAGACCAAACTTAGCCCAAACACCTATAGCTCCAAGTTTGAGGCTGTTGACTATACCTTGTTTACAGTTGTTTTATTTTTCTCTCTAATAAATTACATATTTTAAGGCATTTAAAGTTCTACACACACACACACACACACACACACACACACACATACACCCCACAAATTTTAAAACACACCAGAATGTCACTTTCTTACAATTACTTTTTATGTTTATAAACATGTAGCTAGGAAAGATCTTTTTCATTCACAATTCTCTAGAGACATACATTCAAACATGTACCTATATAGATGGTTGTGAGGCACCATATGAGTGCTGGGAATCAAACCAGGTCTTTGCCAAGAGCAGCAAGTACTCTTTTTTTTCATGATATTCATATTTTATTTGATACATTCAAATACCTTTTCATAAAGGTTTAGGGGTTAGTCATAAATATTGTATCGGAGCAACCACAAAAATCTCCTATTACAACGAAACTTAAGTAACTAGAATAAAGTTGAATAAAAAGTACAGATTCACAATTTCACAATTGTGAAAAATGTAATAGCCACAATAAATACAAAACAGACCCAAACTTCAGAAAAGTCAGGAGAGGTGAAAACATTTGGGATCTAGGGAATTATCTCAGTTAAAACAATTTTCTCTCAAGTTCAAGGCTGGATTTGAGCCCATGTATCACAAACAAGCACTCCTTACCAGTTTAAGCATTATCCAGAGAAGCATGCCTAGTGAAGACTAGATCCATTTCTCAAGGAACAGAAATGAGGCTCTTGCCACACCCTGTTACTGCTGGTATACAAAACATAAGTAATTTTAGTACACTGGTTTCTGTTTCCTAACAGCTTACTACTTCAAAAAGCATGTTGATAGTATTTGGTATTTTCATGTCCACAGATACAATCATGCATTTGATTTCTACTTACTTCATCCTAACAGGCAGAAAGTACTCGTAACTGCTGAGCCATCTTTCCAGTCTAGCATTTTTTTTTTTTTTTTTGCTCTCCCACATATAACAAATTCATATTGAGCATCTAACTGCAAAGCAGATGTTGGGCCTTTGATTGCTGTAAAGTAGAAAGTGAGCCACTAGACCTTGGAGGCCAGAGGAACAGGGTAGCCCTGTGTGGTCTTTGCCAGTCTTCAGCCTGACAGGACTAATGGTGATGTTGTTTTGGCTGTTGTTTATAAGAATAACATGCAGGGAAGTTGGAATCTGGGTTGCACGTTTCCACATGGACTCTTTTCTTTATCTCTGCATCCATAACTCATAGTTTCAAATCCTCACTTTAAGAACTGGCTCTGGGTTTAAGGCACAAAAGGTGTTTCCTTTGTCTTTCGAAATTTCCTGTTATTCAGGTGAGACTCTAAGGAAAAGCTCTGGCTCCCAACAGTCAGAAGTGNCATTCCTTTCCAGGCATCCACCGTGCTTCANACATTACCACAGCACACAGCGCTCAGGGTGCTGACTTTACCCTTTTCTATCACCACTACCATTTTTTAAAAAAAATTCCTTTTATTATTTTTTCCTTTTTATCAATTGTCATTTATGAATGCAATCAACATGATTATGAACTAAAAAAGTCACGCTTATCTGGAAATGATTAGGACTGCAACCTGGGAGACAGAGACATGCTCAAAGAGACCTGACAGCTGTATTTAAAACCTAAAGTTGCAAGTGGGGAGGCAGTTACATCATGCAGTCAGGATTAAGACTGGTGCTGCAAACACCAAGTAGGCTAAGAAAGGGATTGGGTGCAATCACAAGTGTGAGGGAGCTGAGGAGAAGGAGAACTGTGTATGGNAAGTCAGCAGAGGTCAATAAGCAGTGTTTCAGGAAACTGCCAGCTTGGGCTCAGTCGAAATCTCAGCACTCTTGGGGGTGGGTGTGACTGAATCCCAGTTCAAAGGTTAGTTTGCAAAAGCAGAGAGTCTTGCTAGAAAGTTGATCCAACAGTGGCCTGCTGGTTCCATCTAAAATGCCTAGAACATCTGCCACTGAATCTTGGTTTCTTCTATGACAGGACCATCTGATATAATAAGGGATATTTTGTCAAAAATTATTTCTACAGCTGAAAGAGTAAAATCTACTGATATAAGAAGTTTGGGTATNAATTATTTATTCAACCCACTAATTTTTCTGTGTTTCATGATCATTTATTTACATTTTGCTATAACAAGTTTTCATATTTCCTGGTTCTTTTGTTTGGTCTTCCCTGGGGGAATTCTCTCCTCCTGCTTTGTGTCAGGGTCCTGATTGGCTGGAACCATGGGCAAATGATTTCAGTCTTCATTTTCCTGAGCAAAAGTGGATGTTCCTAACCTTTAGAGGTGATGGTGAAGTTTCTCACATGTTGTGCTGGTCAGTGGACTTGACATGTAGTTGTGCTTCATAGGTTAATCTAGAGACTGTAGATTAACTGCAACACTGCCTCCCCATATTCTGACTAGCAGTTTTAGGTTTATAGTTATTTCTAGCATTTTTTTCCAGATAATAATTAAAGAGGCTTGTTATGGTTTGAATATGAATGAAATGTACGCAACAGGCTCTGTCGAGTGCTTGCCTGAGCTCGGCAGTGCTGTTGTTGGAGGTGAGTCTAGCTAAAGAAAGGAGACTACTGGAGGTGTGCCTCTGAAGATTATATTGGCTCCAAGCCCTTCCCTTCTTTGTCCCCTGTCCCTCACAGTGAGAAGCTTCTGCAACATGCTCCTGATATTAACTAATAACTAGTACAAACCAGAAATTCTGCCCTCATCAGAACTTCCTTCAATTTGTAATGTTAACTGAGGCCTTGGCCATGGGTTTGGTACTGATACCTTGACATTGAGCTACATTCCAAGACCGTGATTTCTGTTTGGCTGCCATAAAAGCAAGACTGTCAATCACAGGACAATACAGATAGAACATAAGATGAATCATTCCCATCACCAGAGAAAGCATTGCTAAAGCACCTACCTTACCTTAGAGACATCTTGATAACGGCTCAGGATTCAAAGTGATGGGAACCTCTGGTCATTCAGTCATTCTGCTGCAGAAGGTATCACANCACCAGGAGAGAGTGGTCCAGTGGGCTGGAATATGACTGTACCACCATCGTAAAAAACAGAAACAAAACAGAAACTTTTGAAAAGGTGTCATCTTGACTGAAGAATAATCAGATCAAAGTAGAGCTGTTTTCTGTGATGGAGTTCTGTACTAGTGATAAAAGTTCTAGAAACACAGGAGGAGTTGCCGTGTTTTTGGATCTGTGTCATGACTACCAGATATGGATGGAGGAATCTCTCGCAACACACCGACCTTTATATAGAAAATTCACCTTTATTTCTATCAGGGAGCTAAAGAGCAAACATTTATAAGGACTTCCCTTTGTTTTCCTTACCTTTTGGGGATTTGTATTTTATAGGACATCTATAAAACTAATTTCTAAATATCCCAAAGCTTGCATTTCATTGTGGGAAAATATACTTACATATATCTAAGCTATTCTAACCAACTATTTTGCACATTCCTTCCATTTTAAAGAGGTTTTTTTTATTATTTTAAAATTATATATAGGTGTGTGTCTGCATGTGGGTATGTGCCCACAGAGGCCAGTGGTGCTAGATGCCCTGGAACTGGAGGCCTTACAGTTGTGAGCCTCCTGACCTGGGTGTTAGGACCTGGGTGTNGGTCCTCTGGAAGAACAGCAAGGGCTCTTAACTGCCGAGCTACCAGTCAACATCATTTCTCTCTGAGCAGCGGCACTCTCTTCTGTTGTCTTCTTCAGCAAGGGCTATTTCCTGCTTCTGGCTTCTTTCTAGCCAAAAGCATATCTACATTTCACATATTTCTCCATTTGGATCACCTTTCCCCACAAAGTCACTAACAAATTCTAATTTGGAATCTATTCTTGAAGAATTCTAGTGGCAAAAAAGGTTTCTGATATCTTTTCTTGGAAACCTAATAAAGGCTATTCCTTCGTTTTTGGTTTCAGAAATCACAGTCTTTTATAGCATTCGAAGAAAAAGACATCTGCTAATGAATTTTGCTTAATTTAAGATTTTGACCGAAAAGACATATCCTGTAACAGGAGTCTTTAACACTCACTGTCTTACTAAAGCAAGGTTCTATGGCTTCACTCTAGTGCCCTTTAAGAAACTCTTTTTTACTTGGTTTNCTTTATATTGGGGTGAGAAGAAAGTCCCAAACTGGAAATGTTAAATGCCTAAATGCCGCCCCTCAGGCTACCACCACCAACTCTTTCATATCTCACAGTGAAATATCGCCACCTACTGGCTCTTAAAGGTTCCTACAACAACGCTTAAACACCATTTCACCTAGTCAGAAACTTTTNGTAGAATTCCTTATTGGTAAAGGACAAGCCACGTACATGAAAATAAAGGATGTGGACAGCCTTTCTTCCTGAAGAAACGAAAAGGTCTAGCAAATAGTGTTTAACAAATCTTACTTTTGCAGTTTTTGAGCTTAAAAAACATCTTAAAAACAACACTGCCAAACAAGTCTATTAGACTAGGCTTAAGCTTTCAACTTGTTTTAAGAGTACCGAGCAGAGCAGAGTTTAAGAATGACTACTTTCCGAGTGGCCAATGTGCCCTTGGCATTGTCCACAGCGTTCTCCTGGTGGGCACCCTTTGGGATAGTACATATCCCAGTGTTTCNATATGTACTTTTCGGCACAAACCTGGAGCCACTTACCGTGTCTGTAAAACACACTACCTTGGCTAAAGTACTGCGAGAACGGATGAACATGCCTTGGATAGAGCCCAGCATGGAGAAGCATAAAAGGGCTAAAACTATGTTAACGTTATTTATCATCCAGGTCTCACGACATCCGTTTGAAGGAGACTTGGAGAAGTTAAGGAGCTCTGGAAGCCACCCCTCCCGTCCTCTTTTATAACGATCCCCGCGACTGTTTGGGTTCAAACTAGTAGTTCAGGATTTGCAAATTCCATCCGACAAGACAGAGGCCTTCCTCAACCTACCTCCAGCCTCCTCTAAGGCAGGCACACAAGTTCACATTTGGAACTTGTTTTGTAACGCCTTCAAGTCTTCCACGCGCCAAACCCCACTCGCCAANATTCGCTTTTCTCGTCCCGATTGGCCAGCGCGCCTGCCACTCCGAGTCCCCTTTTCCTGTCACCGGCGCTTTCTCGGGACTCAAGCCTCGGCCCCGCCCCATCATCTCCAGGGGCGGCCGCTGATTGGCCGAGGCGGGGGACTCCGCGTGAGGCACTGAAGCCCGAGGCCCCGAGGCGCGAGGCCGGCACGAGCCCCCCGCTGACCACGCCCTTCCCCGCCCCGTCCCGCGGCGACTCCTCCCTCCCTCCACGGCTTCCGTCCCCCCAAGCGCAGCTCCAAAAGCTCCGGCGTCGGTTTGCGCTCGTTGGTCCAAGGATTTTAGGTCTGGCCTTAGAAGACCCGACGGGGTGAGGCGGGGATGGGAGCTGCGGGGTGACCGGCAAACCGCTGCCAACGGCCGCAGTCGGGGGTGCCCTCGCGCCGGGTGCGGGGCGGCACCGTCGGGCGGCGTCCGCGGGCTGGCCTGCGCGGCCGCCCCGTCGGGAGCGGCTTCGGGGGGCCTCGGCCTCCTGGCCGCTGCACACGACCCCGCGGGCCGCCCGCCGTTGCGCCCCTCTCGCCGCGCTGCTGCCCGGAGGAGTTCGTAGAGGGCCGGGCCTCGAACTTTCCTCTGCCCCGACTCGGAACCTGCTGGGCCGCCGAGCGCATCTGCGTGAGTGGCTGTCGGGAGCCAACTGCCCGACGCGCCCGCTAACGCCCGCAGCGCAGCCCCCGGGGGTGCGGGAGGACCACCGAGTCGCAGGGCCGGTGCTAGAGGCTCCTGGCCTCCTGCAGGGTGGGCCGCCTTCCGGGTCAATTATCAAAGGGGACCCGAGTGGACGGGGAAGATCGCGGCTTCTAGGAAATCCGCCNCTAAATTTAGCCTTCCAGAATTGAGTTTAAAAAGAAACCTAGGAAGCACCGTAGGTAGCATACATGAGGCGGTAACATCCCGTCATGTATAAATATGTACGTGGAAATTTGCGAATTTAAATAACTGGGAATTTTCATTTCAAGGAGCATCGCTGAGGTTCAGAGATAGACCTCAAGATCTTAGGCTTGCGTGGCAAGTGCCTTAACCCACTGCATATTGTGGCCCCCAAAGGATTTTTCTGAATACTTCTTTTTTATGATCCTAGNTTTAAGTCTGTTCTAAATAAATGAAATACCTAGTACTAAAACTTTTGAACATTATATATATAACTTTTGCAATTAAACATACTCTCATTTCATAGAAATAATTTAAAGTGGAATTGAATTGATCCACCTCTGAACTTGATATTTAGAAATTGTTTTAGGTGTATAGAACCACACTTTAGTTTTCAAACATGTTGCCTTTAGTACCCTGTCTAAAATAAATGTTGCTCAGAATCTCCATTGAGCACTCATGGCTTCAGTATACCATGCTCAGTAACACCTGAATTAACAAATCTGGAATTTAACATTCACATGATAAATGGAATGTCATAAAGATATAATGTGCTTTGTAGAAAAGGGGTTTTATGTTTCAAATTATTGAAGTATACAAAATTTTTAAGACTTAAACTTTATATAATATTCACTTTTATAATCTAAGAAATTCTTGTGATAATACAGAAGACAGTTTCAGTTTGAGTTAGAATACAAATAGAACAAATTCTTTTAGAGAAGTAATTTTTTCTATATTTTGCAAAAATTTTGTTGTACTTGTCATTTTTCATTACCACATTATTTTTGAAAGGCAATACAAATCTAAGATACATTAGATTTGTGTGTGTGCTCGCACAGGAATACAGTTGTCCTAGAAGGTCATTGCCCTAGGTGGCCAGGGGCATCAGATCCCCTGGAGCTGGAGTTACAGGCNGTCCTGAGCTGTCTGATATCCTCTACAAGAGCAGTATGTGTGCTTTATGGCTGAGCTCTCTCTTCAGATCCTTGAAATTTACATTTTATAGTTTGTTAGGATGCTATAAGCTAATGAAATATGTATTTCAGTACTTTAAAGATTTGCTGAGATTGTTACTTGAGTATTNGTCTTATGATTAGCTATGCTGTCCTGATATAGCTTAGTGGGTTTGGGGCAGTGAGTTTTTTTGTTTGTTTTAATTCATTTAGAGAAATCTTTGTAAATTCCAAAGTTTAGAAAAAAGGATTTATCTTTAAAGTTAGAGTAAAATATGGTAAAAAAAAATGGTACAAAAAATTGCAATTACTGCCTCTGTTGCTTGTGTTTCCCCTTTTCCCTTCCCTTAAATCATTACCATCATTCTCGCTCATTCTGTTGCTCAGGACCCCTTTTCCCTTCCCTTGAATCATTACCATCATTCTTTCTCATTCTGTTGCTCAGGACCCCTTCATCTTTTATTTTATTCTGTATACTAGTGGAATAAAAGTTTGTGGGGTATTTTGGAATGTGAATACATACCTGAAAGTAGCTGAAGGCATGGAACCTGGAAACCTCAATAAGTATGCCAGCTTACACTTCTGTGCTTCTCTGGCCATTTGAGTAACTGATTCTGGAATATTTTAGGATGAACTTTAAAATACAGTTTATTTTAGATTTGCTTGTAATGTTACAGCAAATTTTGATTTTTAAAGGAATTACACATTAGTTANTGGATATGATGTGGAAGTTAGGTCTTGATCTTTCCTAGTTGTGCACTATATATGTCTATGTGTCATTTTTTTAAAGGAGGTTTTAGAATAAGAGCACACTGCACTTACTAATGAGAAGATAGGATTGGTGATGTGCCTGTGTTTCATATTTCTGTGGATTCAAGTTTCATATTTTAAGATTTCTTGAAATGTACAGTCTTGCATATCTAATTATTCTGTGGTAAAAGGAGTGTTATACATGTGAACTCACTTAGTATTTCAACATAGGCATGTAAATAATTGCTTTAATACACACTTTAGTGACAGTATTAACTTAAAATAGATGTCTGTAAGGTAACCACAGGCATAGATTGAGTTGTGCAACTTAGCCATTTGGAGCTAGCTGTGAATTACAGTAAGAACAAAAGGTTGAATATACATGTTCAGTAAAATGAGAACAGAAGCTGTATGTTGCTTTTATAGTCACCTTTGTATGGTAGCAGTCTTTATTTTCTTTAAAAAAANCAAGTATCACTTTCCTAGTCTATGTATAGTTAAAAGTGTGATCTTTTTGTGTTTGATGTTAGAATCACTGCTGTTCTAGACTAACTTATGGAAGACAACTGATTTTAGAACTTCTGTGTTGATATGAGTTTGAGTTCTAGGTCTTTTCAATTGCTAGTTTTGCTATCTTAAGCAAACATATATTATCTTTTAACTGTCTCACATTTATTGGAGGTGGTCCAAGGGCTTCTGGTATTTTTTTCCCACAGAATCTTTAAAAACAATATAAAGCCAAACCCTAGAGTAAAAAACATCTTAAACGAATAAAGGGTGTTATGTAACTGAGTATATCTAGTTTGAAATCTTAATATTCCAAAATCTAAGTTTTTGTGCACCATTGTAGAACCTCAGTGTTAAAGTCCACACAAGTGCATCAAGAGTATTGTATAAAATAACCTTCAGTTTCTGTGTATGGGGTAGCTTTTGTATCTAGATTTTGCTCCTATCTGCAAGATACTCATTATTACCTCAGATATCCCCAAACCCAGAATTGTTTGAAACCTGAAACATGTAGAGTCTAAACATTTTAGATAAGGTTTATTAAACCCATATCAGTTAAAATTGTTTTAAAGAAATGAAGGGAAAACATTGTATTAAAGAAAAAAAAGCTTGAAAGTTGGTCAGTTAATNTTTATCTCATTGTTTTCAATTTTCAGAAATTAGCAGTTCTTTTATCAGAATGGGTTAAAACTATTTATTGGATTTGAAGTCACATAAAATTTATCCTTGAATTATAGTAAAGGGCACACATTTAGTGCTAATACAGGTTGAAGATTATTGATAACAGTTTACTCCTATTTCCTGTTCCTTAAGTTAGGAGACCCTAATAATGATAAGAAGAAACATGATGGTGTCTATTATTCTGAAACAAGGAAAGGAGAAGACTAGAGCTTTTNCTGATGCTGTAGTTGAGCCTTTTTTTTNAAATTTTCATATTACATCCCAACTACAGTTTCCCTTTCCCTCCTCTCCTCCCTCTTCTACCTCCCTTCTCCCCAAGATCCTCTCCTCCTTTCCCTTCAGAAAAGGGCAGGATACCAATCAAACATGGCATATCAAGTTATAATAAGACTAGGNACATTCACTTATATTAAGGCTAGATGAGGCAACCCAGCAGGAGAAAAAGAGTTCCAAAAGCTGGCAAAAATTAGAGACAGCCCCTGNCCCCACTGCTAGGAGTCCCACAAGANTACCAAGCCACACAGTAACCTTAACATATATGCAGAGGACCTAGATCAGACTCCTACAGGCTACCTGATCCTTCCTTCAATCTTTGTGAGTCCTGTGAGTTAGTTGATTCTGTGGGTCCTTGTCTTGTAAAATGTAGCTTTGTTATGTAAATAATCCCAATACTTGACAGGCTGGGGCAGTTCAAGGACAGACAGCCTAAGTAGCAAGATTCCTTGCCTGCAGAATTTTCACATACATTTAAAAATAAATATTCAGACTCAAATGATGTTCATAGGTGGCTATTCTGTGTCATGATACTGAAGACTTCTGTTTTTTATCATTGCTCAGACTAGAGGGTCTTTTTTTGGTTTGGTTTGGTTTTTGGTTTTGGAAGTTTTTGTCTGTCTGTCTGTCTGTCTGTCTGTCTGTCTGTCTGTCTCTCTCTCTCTCTCTCTCCCCGTCCCTCCCTCCCCCCTCTCTTTCCTTTCTTTCATTCATTTTGGAGACAGGGTCTCACTATGTATCCCTGGCTGTCTCGGAACTCCACAGGTAGACATATAGAGATCAGCCTCCCTCTGCCTCCAGATTGGGTTAAAGTTCTGTGCCACCAGATCTGGCCAGACTAGGGGATTTTAAAGATGTTTTCTAATTATATTTGGACAGGTGAATGCTAATTTCTCTGTGTGGTGGTTTCTCAGGCACTGGCCATCATTTATTTATTTATTTTGAATCTGAGTTTCTTCACTGATTGGTAACCGAAGGTGTTTGGTTAGCCAGCCCCAGAGATCTACGACATTTTTAAACATGAGTTCTGGAAATGGAGTCAGGTCCAAACACTTTTCTGATTGAGCTATCTCCCTAGCTCATTTTTCAAATATGAGAAGTAATGTCTTAGTAAAGTGGGTAAAGTAGGCGGTTTCATGGGTGGGACACAAGGGGTTAAAAATGTTTAAAGTGGGGAAACATTTGCATAGACAGATACCTAGTCTGTAATTTTACCAGTGTTTGTCTCAGTATTTTTAGTGCCATGTGGGTACTGGGAATTGAACTCAGGCTCTCTGCAAGAGCAGCAAGTGTTNTTAACCTCTGAGCCGTCTCTCCAGCTGTCTCAGTATTTTTAAATGAGGAAGAATAGTTCTTACCTCACAGGATTATTGTAGAAGTAAATGGGATAGCATCCAAGTCCATTATTTTCAGTGAAATCATAACGTTCTCTCAGTTCTTTCATTGACTGTGCTTCATGTGTCAGGGCACTACTATGTGGTGCTAGGGAAATGCGACTACAACTTCAAGTATGGTGGGGGCTGAGGGAGGAAGAGTGAAGAGGTAGAAGAGGGGGGGATTAGCCATCACAACACTCGGAGGTGGGTTCTGTGATAAAAATACATATTAAGGAGCACCACCTAATTTAGAATTTGGAGCTAGAGATAGTTTAATAGTAAGGAAGTCTAAGGAAGTGGGGAAAGCCCATGGGATCAGTGACATAAGGGCTGATGGATGAGAGNGTGGCTCATTTGAGAAGTCACCAGTCGGTACATATTATTTTGGGCACATAGGAAATGCAGTTGGGGAGGGAGACTCAGCCAGCTTATGAGAAGTCCATTGTGACTTTGTAGATGGGTTGGAGCTTGTCTTAAGGAACAGNAGGTCACTAGACATGGTGGGTGTGACATGCTGTAATCCCAGCATTTGGGAGGATTGCTGGGAGTTGAAGGCAAGCCTGGGCTGCAGAGGTAGCAAGAGTCTGTCTCAAAATAAAACAAAGCAAACAAACCCTGCCTGGAAGGACTCTTGTAAAAGAATACACAGAGAAGTGAAAAGAAAAAGTATATTTTCATCAGTGATTGCAATTTTTAAAGTTTCTTGTAAATTGCCTCACAATTTTTATATGCCCNTGTAAGAAACTGTCAATGTATATATGCTTATCTAAAAAAATCCAGTATTTGCAATTGGTATTGTAGTGTTCTCTGGAGTGTTCTTTGAAGTTTTTCTGTATTCAGTACATACAAAGGCATGGCATTCTTTTTTTTAAATGTCTTCATTAAATTTATTTTATGTATATTTTGCCTGTATGTATGTATGTGTACCACTTGCGTACTCATTGGATCCCCTGGAACTGGAGTTAATATGTGTGGGTGCTGAGAATACAACCCAGATTTACTGGAGGAGCAACAGGTGCTCTTAACCACTGAGTATGTCTCCAGCCCCAGGCATGACATTCTTTAAAAGCCTGTCAGTATGCCATTGTGTAGTTAAATGATGACTTTTATTCTAGTTTGTATAATC
>LZPO01087773.1:2729-29844 GCA_001675575.1 Neotoma lepida | reverse complement strand
CCTCTGAGCTCATGTTCCCCACTTCATACAGTCTGGCATCTCCTGAAGGGATGGCTCCACTTAAAAGTGAGATGGCTCTTTCCATGTCAGTTGACATGATCCATGTTAGTCCTCCAGAGGTATGTCCAGACATTGGTTTTTCAGGTGACTNTGGATNCTGACAAGTTGGCAGTTAACACTACCCATCACAGTGGGGAAGATACACTTCCTCATGAGAACAATTTGCTGGAGTTGAGTAGATCTTGCCCTTTCTACATAATATGCATAAATTATTGTTCAACATGACTACTTCTGGGTTCTTGTATTTTTCCTCTAAGCACTTGTTAGACCTTGTATGAAGTTTGGTTGATCATTTAATAGATACTGAAGTATTCTAAACTAAACTGTATTCATCCATAAAATCTGTTCAGCATTCCTCTTTTCTCATTGCTCAGGCTTAGACTTTGATGGTATCCTTGACTTGACTTTATTTCTGTGATGTCCAAAAATCCTGTAGGTTGCACCTTTAATTCAAATGAGACCACTTCTTACACTTGGTACCTCAAATTTTGATCTCTACCATCCTCATCACTCCCCTACATTGTAGTAGTAACCTTCTAATTAGTCTCCACCTCTACCCTTATATTGACTTCTTAACAGCTAGGTAATCCTTTTAGATGTTTTATTTATTAAATTGGCTTTCATGNTAAGACTTATTAATAGACTGTTTTCTGTACTAGGACATAAGCTACAAGAGTTTTGGTGTTAATTTACTGTTATATCCAGAAATAAGGAACATTGTTGGTACTCAGTAGATACTTCTACTCAGTACACAAGTAAATGAAGACATTGTATGTCAGAATAATTTTCTTGGCAAGGATGAGTTTTTGAGATCAAGTTGACCTGGTTTTCAATTCTGTATATACCACTTTCTGGCCCTGAGATCTTGGATAGTATAGTTTCCCTGGTTTTTTTTCTTTCTTTTTTTCTTGATACTTGGAAATAATTTCATTTTATAAAGGCACACTTTTATTAGTCATTGAGACTAGAGAGGATACTTATTAATGCCTTTGTATTTATGATAAACCTGCAAAAGTAAATCTTTTATTATTCTTTGTTTTTAGCTGGCATTGTGGTTTTGTTTTGAAGCCAGTTACTGTGCAGATAAATTGAATAACTAGTTTCTATAGTTATTTCATATGTTGATATGAAACATTCCAATATATGCATAAAATTAGCATTTCTGAATTGTTTTAAGATTAAAAAAAAGATTCCTAATGCTTTTACTTAATCAGCTGATTTATTTCTCAGGCATTTTCTTTTATTGATAAAACATTTGTGAGAACAATAAACAGTGTTATCAACATAGTACAAANGAAGAAANTGAGGCACAGTGCAACTAAGTTCCTCTACTATNNATCTCGTGAGTGAAAAGAAGGGTTANGAACCCAAGCCATCGGGCTCCAGAGACATGCTTACCTCTGAAGCACTAATTGAGAGCTGTGATGATAATCTCCCTGGCTCTAGAGCAGTGGTCCTCAACCTCCTAATGCTGCGACCCTTTAATACAGTTCCTCATGCTGTGCCGACNCCAGCCACAAAATTATTATTATGTAATGCTTNATAACTGTTATTTTGGCACTGTTATGAATTGTAATGTAAATATCTGTAATACAGGCTATCTGCAGTGTGATCGTGGGAGTCATGACCCACATGTTGAGAACCATTGTTCTGGAGCAAAGTGCTAATGTTGTCTCTATCCCTAACGTCTACAGAACCCACTGTGAACCCATGAACCAGTGCTTATAGTCAGTCTGACGTTGTATCTGTTGTGTCACACCTAAGCCACCTTTGAGAAATGAAAATAATGTGGCCTATGTCAACAATGTGAGCACTGAAAAAAATTAAAATAGATTGCCATTCTTGTATTTATCAAGGCACTTAGTTGATCTTTATGGAAATTTTTAGTAATCCGTTTACATACACTGTGTTAGTTAACCTTAAAAAAAGGAATCTTGTGAGAACTTACATTGATATGTCTGTTTAAATGAATAATGTATAAAGAAATGAAGTTGTCAAAGTTGTATAGGTAGAAAGGCTAAAATGGAGATGCACTGGCTCAAAATTTACTCCTCCCATTTTAAGTACTAACCAGACACAACTCTGCTTAGCTTCTAAGATTACATGAGATTGGTTATGTTCAGAGTGGTATGGCTATGAACAAAATGTAATTCTAACAGTCCTATATCACAGTGACCTGGTTTCCATTTTGTAATTAGGAAGATAATATTTGCAGCCAAAATAGTTTCACAATCCATTCTCCATAATATGAATTTAAAATTTTTGTAATTATTTATAATAATACTAAATATGCAAGAGATAAAACCACAGTGTTCATCATTAGGAAATGCAAATATGATAATTAAGTTAATTGTAAAAATTAAAATACAGAGATAGGGAGATAGCTCAGTTGGAAAAGTACCTACAAACAAAAACCTGGACACGGTGGCATGTACTTGTGATTCCAGTACCAAAGGAATCACACCGAAGGTTGATCGTTGGCCACATGTACATATGTGCATGAACATGTTCACTTCCACACATGAAAACATACACACATGTATATATTTTTATGTAGGATGCTGAAGAAATGCTGTGGCTCTTTTGCTTTAGTTCCTATCCACCCAACTATTAAAAGTGTCTTAAGCTGATGCTAATTGGATATTACATTAGGCCCCTTTTCTTCTCAGATGACCTGTGATTATGTGTTTCTGTTCTCTCTGGTAACTTCTAATAGATTCAAATGGATGATTTGAAGGCTTTGTTTCTGGAAACTTGAAACTCTTGTTGAAGATTTTTGAGAAAGTGAACAATNTTGNCATCAGGTCATGGGTATCTGACAAGTTTGGTATTTGTACTCAGAGAACAAATTCAGTTGGCCTATATGACAGAATGATTTAAAACTGGCTCAGTAGATTGGTGGTGATCATGGATTCATTGATGAAAGTATATTTTACTACTATGTTGCTTTCTTTTTATCTAACTCTTACTTCTCATTTCTCATTTCTTCTTTATTCCTCTTTCCTTTGGCTCCCTTTCTCCCACTTANATTATCTAAAGATACTGCTTCATTGATGAGTAGCTCGAAAAACAGTTTCCAGTTTTTACTATAGGGAAGAGCTTTGGGGCAGACCCTAAAGGGAAGTGAGTAGTGAAGGTTAGTCACCATACTTGTCAGTCACACTGTCCTTGGCTTCATGCAATCCAGAGAAATGCTCCCCAGAATCCTGGAGCTCTGCTATGGGCTTACAGTCATTTGACTTTGTTTTAGGAATTTTAGCCATGAATGAAGAGAACACCGATGGAACAAATGGATGTGGTAAAGTACGCACTGGCACTCAGAATGAAGCCGCATTGCTGGCGCTGATGGAAAAGACTGGCTACAACATGGTTCAAGAAAATGGGCAAAGGAAATTTGGTGGTCCTCCTCCAGGTGAGGGTTTGTTTATACATGTTTAAATTAAATTAAACCTTTAACATAGTCATTTAGATGAGGCATGTGTCCTCACAAACATCCTAACCAGTCTCAACTGTGATTTTGAAAGAGATCATGCATTTTTAAAAATCTTGCTGTTGTTTAAAAAGTGACTGAGAAATAACAAGGTTTGGATTGAGAAATAAGTCAGGATTCAGGGCATCAGAGAAAAGTATACTCAAGGCATTAAAGACAAGTCATTTGGGGAGGAATTTGAAAGAGCAGTGAGTAGAGGCATAGTGTTTATATAACCAGATTCAAAGAAGCATGGTATCTTATCGTTCTAAGTATGCATTTCTTTGCTCAGAATCTCCAAATGATTAAATAAAATTGTGGCTTCTAGTTTCCTCAGTTGCTGCATCACTTACTACTGCTCTCCTCTCTCTNGTACACTTTAGGCAAGAAGGCGTCTATATTCTAGTTTTCTTTTGATTTCTCCTCTTCCAGATAATCCTTGTTCTTCACCCTCTTAGTTTTATTCAGGTCATTGCTTAAACTTTGTATTCAGAGATCTACCTATTTTATTATTGATAACACCTCTTATGTGGCTGTATTTTCCTCAGCATTTTATCATTTATGCATTGTCTCCTAGAATTTTGTTAAAATAAGTTTCACAAGGGAAAGAACTTTACTTTTTGTATCCCCAAAACTTAGAATACTGCTTGCCATTTAGGTGGCTGATAGCCGTTTTGTTGAGTGAGTAAATTGTTTGGGTATGAATATAGCTTTTTAGAATTAATTTTTAATAGTGTTTATCTTCATTTTTTTTTAGGTTGGGAAGGTCCACCTCCCCCTAGAGGCTGTGAAGTTTTTGTTGGAAAAATACCTCGTGATATGTATGAAGATGAATTGGTTCCTGTATTTGAAAGAGCTGGGAAGATATATGAATTTCGACTGATGATGGAATTTAGTGGTGAAAATAGAGGTTATGCTTTTGTCATGTACACTACTAAAGAAGAAGCCCAATTAGCCATCCGGATTCTTAACAATTATGAGATTCGACCAGGGAAGTTTATTGGTGTGTGTGTAAGCTTGGATAACTGCAGATTATTTATTGGAGCAATTCCCAAAGAAAAGAAAAAGGAAGAAATTTTGGATGAGATGAAGAAAGTTACAGAAGGTGTTGTCGATGTGATTGTTTATCCCAGTGCAACTGACAAGACCAAGAATCGTGGCTTTGCGTTTGTTGAGTATGAATCCCACAGGGCTGCTGCAATGGCCAGGAGGAAGCTGATTCCAGGTAAGATAGTCCTTTCAAAGGCTACCTTACATATAACCCCGTTATAAATATGGAAAAACTACAGAAAATGATAGAGCATTATTAGTAAGATACATAATGCCACTGGAAGAGGAATAAAGAATTGTTTTAATGAGGAAGTAAATGACTACAATATACAAGAAATTGTTCCTACAAAATGAGTTACATTTGCTAATTACTGACTGTGTATATACTTTAACTGATACTTTAATGTATATATAACTTTAACTTTGTTAATCATGTTTAATAAAAATCCAGAATGCATTATTTAATTCTAACAATAATCAATCCTTAAAGTCTTATTTGTCATACCAACTCGTAAATTTTGTCACAAGTTCTGATTAGGTTATATTATTAAAAACTTTGGTGTGAGTAGGCACAAGTGGTTAATCAGATATATTGATACATGCTTGAGTTTCTTTGAGAAATTATTTTATGTAGCACCTTAAACTTGTATTTGCTTTAGTTAACTTCAAATCAATTTACGCATTTTTTTTCAGGAACGTTTCAGCTCTGGGGCCACACCATCCAGGTAGATTGGGCTGATCCAGAGAAGGAAGTTGACGAGGAAACTATGCAGAGAGTTAAAGTTCTCTATGTAAGAAATCTAATGATCTCAACTACAGAGGAAACAATTAAAGCAGAATTCAATAAATTCAAGCCTGGTGCAGTGGAACGAGTAAAGAAACTTAGAGATTATGCATTTGTTCACTTTTTCAACCGAGAAGATGCAGTGGCCGCTATGTCTGTTATGAATGGAAAATGCATTGATGGAGCCAGTATTGAGGTAACCTTGGCAAAGCCAGTGAATAAAGAAAATACTTGGCGACAGCATCTTAATGGCCAGATCAGTCCAAATGCTGAAAACCTACTNGTATATGCTAACAAAGAAGAGAGTCACTCCAAAACTCTAGGCAAGCCGCCAGCTCTTCCCACTCGTCTCAACGGTCAGCATAGTCCAAGCCCCCCTGAAATTGAAAGATGTACTTATCCTTTTTTTCCTGGAACAAAGCTCACCCCAATTAGTATGTATTCTTTAAAATCCAATCATTTTAATTCTGCAGTAATGCATTTGGATTATTACTGCAACAAAAATAATTGGGCACCACCAGAATATTACTTATATTCAACAACCAGTCAGGATGGAAAAGTACTCTTGGTATATAAGATAGTTATTCCTGCGATTGCAAATGGATCCCAGAGTTACTTCATGCCAGATAAACTCTGCACTACACTGGAAGATGCAAAGGAACTGGCAGCCCAGTTCACGCTGCTTCATTTGGGTAAGTTTAGAAGTATGTGATGTGTTGACATTAGAGAGCTGTGATAGACTATACAATTGTTGATTTGAACTCTGAACATTAGTAGTGAGTCTTTAAATTTTTTCTCAGTTCTCTGAGACCAGAGCAGGAGGACCACAAGTTCAAAACACATGATTAATTTTCCTACATTTTGCTTTTCAAGCACTAAGTGAGAGGGAAGATGAGCGTTGGTTATAGAATTTAGGCCCCATTTCATTACTTTATTGTTTCTTAATGACTAATCCTCATTTGATGAAAATTTTGATGCATGTTACAGAATTTGTTATGTGAACAAATTTTTAATTCTGTTCTTGCATCTTTGGTGAAGTCTACACAATGAATTTTTGGTGGGAAAAGTTAGAGATTCATAAAAATCACAGATGTTTCATGCGGGTCATGTGTAGACATGGTTTTATGCTCACCAATCTGGAAATTTGTCATTATGACTCATGAAAGGCAAAAAGCATCATTAAGAGATGTTGATGACAATTCTCTTTTCAAATTTCATATTTTTAAGGAACTCCATTTTCTTTAATGTTAGAGGGATGGTTAAGAATTAGAATATAAAAATATGCTTGCTTGATAGTCTAAAGAAAAAGACATCATAACCCTCTGGGGTTGTCCTTATTTGCATTATGTTTACAGTGTACTTGATGGAGACAAAGGGTTGCCCATCCAGTTGCCACCATGAAGTCATAAGCTCTTCATTAGCCTTTGACTCCCCTCCGGGAGGCTTTTAAATTCACCCTAGGGCTATAGTTCACTATTACTGATCACAGAAAAGATAGAGGATTCCTAATTTGTTTTGTTTAGCAATAAAATTAGCTGTGTGTCTTAGCTATGGTTTCTATTGCTCAGATAAAATACTAAGGCCAAAGTGACCTTGGGGAGGAAAGGGTTTATATGGATTGCTCTTCTATGTCACAGTCCATTGAAGGAAGTCAGTGCAGGAACTCAAGCAGGAACCTGGAGACAAGAGGACGTGAAGGAATACTGTGTACGGGCTCTGTCCCAATGCCTTGCTCAGTCTGCTTTCTTATAGTACCTAGGCCTGCCAGCCCAGGGGTGGTACCATTCACAGTGAGCTAGGCCCTCGCCCATCAGTCATTCAAGAGAATGCAGCACAGGCTTTCTCACAGGCCAGTTTGGTGGGACATTTTCTCAACTGTGAGTTTCCTCTTCTATAATGAATCTAGCCTGTATCAAGTTGACATCAAATTAGCACTTTGGCAGATGTGTCCAACATGTCACATTGTGACACAGTATTGTCGTATACAAAGTTCACACTTGACAGCTGCACAATTGAAAAACAAATCTCAGTGTTTAGAGTAAGTATACAGTTTTGTGTTTGGCTATATTCATAGCAACACNGAGGTGTATGCATTCCACATGCCACAGATTAGATACCTACTAGAGTGTGCATACAAATGACTTAAATCACTTATTTTTGGATTTTATCATTCTTGTATCAGAAATTTTAATTTAAAAATATGGAAAAGTTTGTATTTTCATGTATTTTTCTTGTTTCTATTATCACTAGGGAGAAGAGTTAATAGAATATGATTAGTACATAATTATTAAAAGAAATTGGGCTGAGATGTAGCCTTATTAGGTGCATGGCCCTATATTAAATAATCAGACTTTCCCAAAAAATTATAGTAAACACTGGAGCCTATTAGGGCACAGTAACCAGGTTTGAGACTGTAAGTCGGGAATGCAATACAACAATGCTTATTGTACTTGACTAAAGTCTAAATAGAGGCTGTTGAAAATGTTGTTTAGGCAAGCAAATAACAGGAGAGAAAGGAAGTGGAAAATCTAGACCAGGAATCTAAAAAGCCTTGGTCAGAAAGCATATGTGAGGCCTTTATTAAAGATCTTAAAGCAGGGTCTGGAAATGTGTGTGGACAGGAGGTGCTGTGTACCATGTGGCAGTTAAGTAGCAGTGTTCTGGCTTGATCTTTCCTTCAGTAAATGTCACATCCTCAATGGCAGATCTTAAAGGGCCTTCCTTTCCAGCACAACTTTTCCTTAGGTAAAATGTGAAGTATTTTATGCCATGCTTCAGGCTGGGGGTTAGTTGGTAGCAGTGATGTGTCCCAGAGAGGTGTAGTNAGGTGACATGTGCTCTTACAGTCTTCTCAGTCTACCCTAGCACTGACTTTTTTCTTGAGGTTTTGAGAGATTGTTACTGATTTTTAAGAGTGCTTCCAATAGAGTTTTTTTTTTAAAAAAAACTATATTAATACATCTTCTGGTTCTATTTTTAAAAAGCATTTCAGAAATAATTTTACAGATAGTATGAGTTACTTAAAGATATTTTCTTCGGATGTAGTAATTTTTCTTACAGTTTGCTTTGATACTCCTTTAAACTCTGACAATTTAGTGCTTTTTTTCAGTCATCATTATCCAATTTTACCTTGTTCTTTCTTCTTTCTTTCTTTTTTCTTTTTAAAATGACATTGCTAAGCCAGATACTTACCTCCAAGCTAAACCTGGTGAGCTTTGGCAATCTTGGATTTGCTGTTCCCATTTTTCAAATTTGAAAACTTGAATGGGAACTAAAAGATGCTATGTGTTTAAATGATCGTATTTGTTTCAAAGGAAAGATAAAGTCCTTTAGTAGATACCCAAATGAGTCACTTCAAGTGACTCTTGATCTGAAGAACCTTACAGTATTAAAAATGTATAGATTTTGTCCCTTCTAAAGCAAGCTCTCTTCTGGTTTAAATGCCTTTAGTAGCAAGAAGGTCAAAGGCGGGTTAAGGGTTAATCTCTAATATAACCCTTTTTATTTTCGCTTCAGAATTAGAGCCTGTCTGTATCTTCATGTCAGAGTACTTTCCTCATCTCGGTCATCCAATGGGATAAGCAGTAATTCATTCATTTACCTATTTCTAGAAATACAATGCTTATTTTTAAAAACTAAAAATATTTTCATTTTATTTCATGTAAAATGAGTAGGATATATATTCAGTGGATTTACCTATTTATGTATCCGGGTTTCTGAGACAGGATCTTGCCCTATCAGCTTAAACTGGCCTTGAAATGAGTGAGTTTAGTTGGTCAGGTGCAGATGTGTGGGTTAGGATCAACAAGTTTTATACTCAGTTTATACTTGGTCAGTGGAGACATGCGAGATTATTGGGTGTCACTTCTTTTGATCCTGATCCTGCCATTGCTTTTCTAGATGACTATGCTTTTTTTAAAAATTGCTGGAAAATAAGTCAATGAAGGAGAGCGATATATAGTCTTTGTCTGTGCTGATATTAATTGACCTTATCAAGTAATGTATTAACAGATCACTCCAAGCATGGTGCACCTTTCCTGTGTCCCTGTGTGATGTTCACTGATAGCCATGGCTGGTTTTGGTTTTTCCTGTATGACCACTTGGTGCTTTTAAAAACGAGGATGAGATTCTCTGTTGGAAAGTAGCTTGTGTTGCTTCAGGTAGCTCTGGGATAGTTTGCTTTGGTGATTTCTGGCAGACTTTAAGAATTGAAATTGAAAAGATGTGGCATTANTTAATTGAACATTAGTTATTCTGTTTGAAACTATTTCATCTGGTTTGTATGCTGTTTTTTGGGCCATGAACAGTGAAGTTTACATTCAAGAACAGGCTTCTTGAATGTCTCCTATGTGCCGAGTATACTTTTTTAAGCATTTCGGAGTTAAAGATAAACAGAGCATTGTTTCTTTCCTTGAGGGGTCAGAGTGCAGTGAGGAAGATAGCTGCATTAGTTCTATGCATATGCTATTTAGGGATAAAAGGAAGGGTGCAGCTTCTGCCCCCCTGACTTGTAACTCTTAAGGAGAGTTTCTGAGCAGTGCAAGGAGCCTCCAGATGAACAGGCATCTTTTAGAAAAGTAGCATGGTGGTGGGTTAATAGCAGATAACTCTGATAAGGTTTGATTTAATCATTTCTGGCAAATTTTAAGAAGAATTGAAGAAATTGAGATGTAGCATTATTAGTTAATTGAGCTTTCATTCATCTTTCTGTTTAAAAACATTCACAGTATGGTTTTCTTGGCTGTACTTGCTTTTCCTGTGAGCAAGTAATGTTTCCAGATAATTCTAGTTTGTAGAAACATTTTATGTGTCAGTGTTCATGTTTTTAATGCCATTGCTTTTCTCAGTATTTGATCTGCAACTGATATGTATTTTATCTTTTATTTGATTTGCAATGACACACGGGGCTTTTTATTTTTTCTAATTGTTCAATGAATTTTGTAAATATTTTATTTTCTTTCTTCACATGTAAATTAGGTTTTGATTTCTCTGTCACACAACTTTAGTTAGATGCTGAGGGAAAAAAGTATCACTTGTAAGTTTTTATCTGAAAGATAATTGATGCTTTTTTTCTCATGAGCTATTATTTCCAGATTGATGGGCAAAGTATAAAACATAAGCAGGATTTTAGATTTGGAAAATTTATCAATAAATTGTTCTGAAATAGAAAACTTTAGTTTTTTTATTAAAGTAATCTTAATAGATATTTAAGCTAAATATAAAATACTGATTATATTACAATGGAACTTTTCTTTATAAATAGAATAAAATACTTTCAGAATGTATTCCTTCTAGATTTAAGTAGAGATCTTCCATACAATCTCAAACGTATACTTTAAAGAATAGAAAAGTTGCATGTTTTAAAATTGACCTAAATGAGAAGTAGCCATGAATTTTAACATTTTCAGTTTTAACATTTTACACAATTCACTTTCACATGACCAAATGATAAGACCAGAATTCCATTAACTCAACTATGTGTCTTTGGCCCTTGAAGAGGGACTAGTTCTTTTGAAATATATTTATATATTCCAATTGGAATTTTCTTTTTCTTTAAGATTCTTTGATGACCTCATATTCATCATAATTCTCATCTTGATAGCACTTATTTTAATTAATGGGCCACAAATACCACGCATTTAATGTTAATGAAGCGGCTTAATGGAGGGCTAAAATGAAAGCACAAGTATCGTGCCCTGCCGTTAAACATCAACACTGGGAATATAAATGGGATATGAGTCATTTGGTCTTTAGACTTCAGTATCTTCGCCTCTGAAATGTCAGGGTAATTTGATGGGTTTTAGGGATTTATTTTTTTTTTTTTTTTTTAGATGTTGTCTCACTCTGTAGCTCTGGCTAGCCTATATTATAGACCAGGCTGGTCTTGAACTCAAAAGAGATACTCCTGCCTCTCCTTCTTGAGTGTTGGGATTAAAGGATTCACCACACCTGGTTTCTAGGGATTCTTTTTATCTCACAAATTTATAGTTTTGTTTAAATTATTAAAGGACATGTTCAAGTATCTGTGTACGACTAAAAATAACACTTTTGCATATTTATATCTGCCAACATACATATTTGGGTTCTGATAATTTCAAACCAGGAGCTTCTTTTCTAAGAATTGCCCTTTATCAGTATATTATTTCTTTATATAACTCAAAGCTTATGTATATTTTTTTTTTTTTTTGAGACAGGGTCTCAACTGTGTAACTGTGGCTGTCCTGGAACACACTATGTAGACCAGGTTGGCCCCAGACTCACAGAAATCTGCCTGCCTCTGCCTCCTCTATGCTGCGATTTATATATTTTTCATAGCTGAACAACAGTATGGAAAAGTGAAGGAGTCAGTCATCCAGCTCCTTTGTGATGGCACATCCTTTTGGTTATTTTCTTTTCTGAATTTTCCTGTAAATTGTAGTCAAACCAAGATTGTAAATTCCATAAAACATTTAGAATTTCAGAAACATTTTTGTTACAGGATCTATAAAACTACTGATATGTATTAAAATATATTAGGCCAATATTTGTTCCATAGTTATATTTATTAACTGCTTAAAGTTAATAACTATAATGTAAAGTTAATAACTCCTATAATTTTGCTTATAAATTAAATTAGCTTGGTCCTTTATGGTATAATTTCTTAGTATTTTTGTGTATTGGGGTCTCTGCAACCATCATGGCCATCAGAGTAACAATCTGTAGGAGGCAAGAAAGTAGTTTGTTCAGNATGACTAAGTAGCCTGCATTGGTTCAGACTTTGGGAGTCTGACCCCAAGTAGGTTTTTTTGTTTGTTTGTTTGTTTTTTGATTTTTTTTTTTTGCTTTTTTTAAAAGGCACATTTAAGCATAGGAGAGTTTCATGAAAAATTTCCTGATGATAATTAACTCAATCCTATGTGCCCCATAAAGCTTAAGATGTGGATACATTGAAACTTTGTGAAGTATATGTGACATCTTCCATAAAGATGGGTTCTATAGATTGGACAAGCTCACCATAAAGGTTTGGGAGAGGGTGCAGACTACACAGATAGTGCCAATGTCACCAGGCTGTAAAACATGTCCAGTACCAGTTTTTGGGTTAGATAACAAGTTATGCATCTGCCCTTTGAAGGAACAATCCTGTGTGCTTACCATTCTTGTGTGTACAAGAACCACTGTGCCTCCTACAACTTTGTCTAATTCATTTCTAAAATTCATTCTTGAATGTATTCATTAGTAGCTATTTTTATATCAATAATTGATTTTCTATTTTGGTCATTTAACTCAGATTGTAAACAATGGTTTTAAATTTTCCCCTCATATTAAATATTCAAGTATATTACAACACACGGTGGATGTTAGTAGCAATTCATAGTTCTGCCACATGGTGTCGCCTAAATACATGATTTAATGTAGCTTTAAAAGGAATTTTTTATGTTTTTATTTTAAGCTCCTCTGTTTTCATTTTGGTTTTTGAGTCTGGGATACTAGTATGAAACATGGAAGATAGTTATTTTTTCAGCCTTTTATTTTTGGTTAATTAGTATTTAATCTGCAACAACAGTTTATGCAGAGGCACTGTAGTGATGGACTAGTAACTAGAGACAGTATTCACAGTAAGGATTTTTACTTATAAGAATTTATTTTGTTGTTCTTTTTATCTTCTTGTTGAGGCAGGGTCTCATGAATCCCAGGCTGACCTCAAACTTGCTATTTATTTGAGGCAGGCCGTAAACATCTGGTCCTTTTGCCTCTATCCCCAAATGCTGGGCTTATGGGTGTTTGTTACTATTTCCATCCATTTTGTACTTCTAAGATTCTAAAATTATTTCATATACCTTTGCTTATGGACATTTGCTTAAAATCAGATAGACTCTTAGTAGCTAATATCTAATATATCATCAATCCTAGAACTTACCTTTCTGTCTAATCTCTGGCAGCATGTTACCTAAAGAATAGTAGACTTGCCTATAGGCTTATAAAAGGAAATATAATTGTTTCAAACCTTAGTCAACTCAATCATAAGTTTTAAGAAAGAATATCAGTAACTACTTGGGTGTTTTTGCTCTTTAAAGTGATTATTATTGGGTAGACTTGTGTTAATTACATGTGGCCCCATTTGTCTCCTAGAAAGTTATACTTGAACTATAATTCCTACCTTCTGCAATTTGATTTTTATTTAGGCAATAGCTCATATTTTAAGGAAATAAATTGTTGAGTAACTAAATATAACCTATTATGTATTGATTTGATCCAGTAGTCATATTATTTATACCACACTGATAATATAATGACTTCTGTTATAATTCTGTCTATAATTTAGACTAACAAATCTATAGGACAGGGGCAGGAAGGATGGCTCAGAAGTAAAGAGTGCTTGCTTCTCTTCCAGAGGACTCCCAGAGTTTTATCCTCAGAACCCATGTCAAGTGACTTACAGCAACTCTGGGGATCCTGCTCTTCCAGAGAACTCCCAGAGTTTTATCCTCAGAACCCATGTCAGGTGACTTACAGCAACTCTGGGGATCCATCACCACCCTCTTCTGACTTCCAAGGGCACTGTGTTCATATGCACAGATTCACACATACACACATAATTTAGAAATTAAAATTTTCAAAAAGCATATTAGAGTGGGACTGGGTATATAGCTTAGTTGTAGCCTTCATTCTTAGTATCCTTGTCTGCTGCACAATGCCCTTCTTCCCCGAAAAAAAAGTGTATAGGTCCACAATCATTGCAAAACATTAGCTGACTGTAATTGTATTTCCTGATAATTTGAATTTGGTAATTATTCATGAAACCAGCCTTTTGTTGTGTGTTTAAAATAATGTAACTTGGACTTGAGTGCTCTTTCAGTGGAGATGCTGGTGTTGCAGAGGACTTGGGTTTGTTTCCCAAGCTCAGCCATCTGCAGCTCCAGTCCCAGGAGAGAATAGATAGCCCTCCTGCGCTGTATAGGCATTAGGCTTGTACCCAGCACACAGACCATGAAGGTCAACACTTACAGAAAATAAAAGCAGATAACATTTTAAGTCTGCCCTCTGACTCTAAGCAAGCTTTATTTGTCAGAACACAAAACAAAAAAAAATCATTTTTCCTTTTTTTTTTTGTTTTTTGAGAGAGGGGTTTCTCTGTGTAGTTTTGGCAGCGCCTTTCCTGGAACTCACTCAGTAGCCCAGGCTGGCCTCGAACTCATAGAGATCTGCCTGCCTCTGCCTCCCGAGTGCTGGGATTAAAGGCATGCACCACCACCGCCCAGCTACATTTTTCCTTTTTTGTCTAAATAAAAAGCGAAGGTTTTAACTAACATAGAAAAGCTATATACAATAAGTATAATAACTATACAAATATATATATAGGCAATAATTGCATTAACAATGTCTAGTCCATTAGCATTTGACAAATTGAGAAAAAGTACTCCATTATCTATCCTATCTTGGTGAGTCCAAAATGTTGTACCTAATTCACTTTCTATCCTAACTTGCATTACGAACCCAAAACTATCTTTTTATGTCTCTCAACCTTATATACACTTTACACCTCTTTGTGAGTTTCTTTTCTGAATTTGTTTAGAAGGAAAACTATAACTATCTAGTCTTCAACTTCATCAAAGACCTGAGGATATAATATTACCTCAGTAAACAGGAAGTACAGAGCAAAAAACTGCCAAAATTAAGAAATGACAGATACGGCTTCCTGGACAGTCACCCAAGGTTCCTTTGTGACTTTGGGGCATCCATCTTTGGCCTGCAGGCCTAGATCTGACAGACTTTCTGTGAAGCAGGAATTTTGAAGGACTGTCCCACCTTGTCTTGGCAAGGTTCNGCAGTCGCTTTCTTTTATGTCCTACTTGTCCAATTTGAAAAGCATACTGTCAGCAGTCAAGGCAAGGGTAGTTTCTTGCCCAGTGGCTAACTTTTGCCACAAAGAAAGTAAACTCTGTGGAGTTTCTTCGATGCCCATCATCNTCTCTGAAGTAAATTGGTGCTGCCAGGAGCAGACATGCCCCATTGTCATTAAAAAAGAACCTATGTTATTAAAACATCTTAAATGCCATATTATGTAGGTCTCTGAAGTGTTTGAAGACCATCTGGGGGTGGTGGTGCATGCCTTTAATGCCAGCACTCAGGAGGCAGTGGCAGGCGGGTCTCTGTGAGTTTGAGGCCAGCCTAGTCTACAGTTCCAGGATGACCAGGACTATTTCACAGAGAAACCCTGTCTTGAAAAACCAATAAAATAAACAATAACCAAACAAAAAAAAATCTTAAATGCCATATTCTGTAGGTCTCTGAAGTATGTGAAGACCACCTGTCTATCTAAACTCTATTTCTGTTTGACCTTGAAAACATACCTAACATGACTACAAGTTTGATTGTAATAGGTGACTATTAGCCTGCATTTCTTTATTATCCTAAATAGTTTGTAATAACAACTTTCAAGGAATAGAAATTTACATTACATTGTTAAATTAGCTGTATAGATATAATACCTTGAACAAGAGTAGAAATGTATGTACAGTATGTTCTAACAAAAATAACCCTAAATTTGTGTCAATATACAAAAATATCTTAAGAATAAAAACATATACAGTATAACAAAAATAACCTCATTTGTATCAATATACAAAAATCCATATCAATGTAAGATATTTAAGACTAGTAGTTGCTTTTTTGGTTTAAAAGTAGATTCAATAATCTACATTTTGTCCTATTATTTCTATATTCCCCCTTTTTCTTTTCAGAACAAGATCCATGTTCAGAACATCTCCTTCAGATTTTTTTCCTGACCATTACCAATAACAACTTGTAACCAACCCTCCTAAACGATGACAAATATCCATAACCCACTGAACAACCAAAAACCACCCACCCCACCTCTTGGGAATGTAAATGTTGTGTTCTTAAAATTAATTCCTGCTGTCTGGGGGCAACAGCATCTTTAGGGGATTCTGAAAAAAAAATTGGCATAATTATCAAGTCCTGGGAGACCTAGCTGAATCATTTGTTTTCCAGTCTCTGTGTAATGGGAAAGTGTAGGGCTTGTCTCAAGCGTTGGCTTGAGTAGTTTGAGAGGCTGGACCATCTCAGCTAGTCACCTTGAAATTGTCCTGAGCAGTTTGTAGTCCAAAGCCGATCTTTCGGTGGCATTTTGTCAGCTTAGTGGTGTTACCATAGTCCCAGTGGAATCATTGTTGTGGGGCCCCATTCTCCTTTTGGAGACCTCAAAGGTTACTGTTAAGTATGGTCATGGTTCACTGCAGAAAACTTAGACATTTTAAATGTCATATGCAGCAGATCTCAAAGAAGTTAAAGGACTATAATTTGTTATGTATATCCAGAGTACAAAAATTTAATTCCTAGTTACTTGATAGAGACTCAAACCTGAAATCATGTACAGGAAGCTAGATANAGCCTTTTTCTAGAATTAGTATTCTATATGACCATTAGTATCTTGACAAAAAATTTAAAACATATATATTAATTTTTAGAAAATTTGAGATAACATTTATACTTTAAAAAAAGTATTGAAACCAAAGGATTATGAGATTAGTATGATAGAATAGTCCCTTAATTTTGGTTTTTCTTCTGTCCCATATTTGGTGGCTCTTCTTACATGATAGATTTTGGATTTTCCTTTTAACAAGCATGCTTAGGTTTAGAGTAGGAGAGAGCCACACTCCAACTCCAAAGCCAGCTTTAATTTTTAATTGAACTGAGGCTACAAAAAGATCATTTGCATTATATTTCTGTAGAGAACAGCAGAAACAAACATTTGGGAAGATTTATGAAATTTTGTCCTGTTGGAAATGTGTTATAGAAATAGGCCAATGTACTCTCTTTCTTGGCATATTTTCTCTGGATGATTCATCCTTTTTCTTCAGATGTCTCATTTGTCCAGTGGTCTTCAAATTCCTTAGCTGGATGCCTTCATTCTCCTGTAAAGACAGAAACAAAACCCTGCCCCAACCCTAACTTTGGAGAATTTCCCTTTTGAAAAGCAAGTTATATCTGATCAAATGAAAAGCATTTATTAGTTTTATAAATTGTTTAGATTAAATGGTCACTTTGGTTGATGAACTATCACCTCTCCTAATCAAGTGGTCTCTCTTGTTCAATCTAATCTTTATCAGTCTTGATGGTATCCATAGCTTTTCTTCACCTGTGGAAACAAAAGCAAAACCTCTTCCCCAGCGTAACATATATCCTGGTTTTTATTCTGAGGTCAGCACATCTTTAAAGTATACAGGCTGATTTAATTCAGTAGTTTTTTTCTATTACCCAATGTCTCTCTGTAGCTGGCATTCCTTTCTCATAAGCATTTAGAAAATTCAAAGATAATAAAGCATTATGCAATCTGTCTCTGAGGGTCTTTATTACCTCTTTTTGTTTATTAAACATATACTTTAGAGTTTGATTATATCTTTCTATAACTGCTTGTCCTGTAGGACTGTGTGGTATACCTGTAGTATATTTTATGTTGTAATATGCAAAANCTGTTTCATTTTTACTAGAGACATGCTGGAGCATTGTCAGTCTTAATTTGTACAGGTATCCCTGCCGGGAGCCATCCCTGGTGGTGGATGGGTCCCTGCAGAGGATGTATGGAGTCTGTGAGAAAGGAAGTGAGCCAGGCCATGGTGGTTGGGAGAATCTTGCAGCCTGACTGACTAGCAGCCAGAGTCTTTATTTATACAGAATTTAGTAAGTAGGGATGCATTCATGATGTTCCAAAACATAGATCGTATCATTTTTGTTTTTGGACATGTATTTCACTTCCTTTTGCTCATCTTTTAGTCGTCATCAATAAACTATGACAGAACAGAGTTATCATTTCCAATCATTTTCCCTCAAGTTTTGACATCATTAATAAACAGAGTTATCATTCTTACTCATTAACCCCATAACCCAAATCCTAAGAATCTAGAGGCATATGACAGCCTGTTCTCAGGCTGGTAGCTTTGGTTACTTCAAGGACACTAGACCAAAACAAAATCTTCAACCACCCTGGGCATTTTGCCACGTCTCAAGCAGTGTATTATTAACTCTTAGTGGTCAGAGTGCCCAGGAAAAATCCTCAGGCCAAAGCTGCTACAGTTATTATTCAAATGCTGGCATAACACAAAGTTTATATCTTTATAGAATTTGTCTATATGTCTAGTCCTGGCATTCTATTGTTCTTTGGTCATATGACATTACAGTGGCTCTGCATGAGCTAACATTTCTAAGAGAGGGGGAGGTCCTGACANCTCATCCACTCCCTACTTTGCTCATCAATATGTCTCTGTGTAGGGCAGAGTTGTATGCTACGTAATTGTCTGAGTGTACAGTGGAAAGAGGCTTGTAATCTGAACTGTGGCCAACTCCTCTAGCCCACCAAACCTTGTTGACCTTTTTGAGTTTACTTTGTTTTGAATATCTTATTCCTGTGTAAGTACAGGGACAGATGTTTCAAGAATGTTTCATGTCTCATGAAGAGACCTCTGGCTTCTTTCTCTGTCACAACCTCCAAGGCATAAGGAAGACCTTCAAATAGATAAGGATATCTCCCTAAAAGCAGGGGGTAATAGTATGTTCAGGGCTGTCCTGGGGAAGCTTAGAGGCAGCATTCCTGGGAGAAGGCATAAGTGATTCATAAGAAATTTTCCATCAATCCAATATCCCCAAATTGTACAAATATTAAAAGTCTCTCAAGTATGTAACAGGTGGAGATGAAAACCAAAGGTGGCATGGCAGCCATCATGTGGCTCAGCTCTGCTGGATATTTGTCAAGCAGCTGTGCTGGCTTTATGACTTCTGCCATTCCATTCACATACGGCTGTGCCATATCCCCATGATGGTCATAACTTCTAAAAAATGTGTGATTACAGAGTCAGCCTTTTCAGAACTCAAAGCATTTGCCCACTGAAATCCTGAATATGTATCAATGGTGTGGTGTCTATATTTTAATTTTCCAAACTCTGCAAATGAAACACATCCATTTGCCAAGTTTCATTTCTTTGAGTACCCTTTGGGTTACTTCCTGCAGGCAGTAGAGTTTGGTTATACAAGAAACAAGTAGGACATTTTCTTATAATTTCCTTGGCTTATTGCCAAGTGATGGAAAAATCTTTTTCCAAACCCTTGCTATTGACGTGGTGTTTTTTATGAAATTCTGAGGCTTCTAGCACATTTCCTACCAATAGTTGATCAATTTCATCATTACCTTGTGCTAGAGGGCCTGGTAGACCCTTATGGGATTTAATATGTGTTTTATNTATAAGGAATGATTTCTATTTCTGATTATTTTTTGTAAGTGAATAAATAACATCAATTCTGTATCACCTAGCTCAGTTGGTGTAGCATGTGACAATCTCAGGGTCGTGGGTTTGAACTCCACATTGGGTGACAGATGAAGCGTTATCCTAATTAATCTTATCAGTAAAAACCTGAAAGATCAGAAAAGCAGTAGAGCAGCCATAGTCACTTCCTACCTCTCTGGTTCCTCTGACCAAAAGGGGTCTCAGCCCCACCTTATCACTTCCTCTCTCTTTGTACAGACCTCCAGACCTCTGTGGTTAACTAGTGGCTAGCTATGCCCTCTGACTCCAAGCAAACTTCATTTCTCAGAACACAAACAAAATATCACACAACAACTGGTTCTTTGTGTAGGAACTACACTTTATGTAGTTGACAAACATAAACTAGTAAAAAATGTAAGCCTAGGATATAGAACTTTAGCTTTTTTTAAATATAAGAAATGCTTATGGTTATTTTTACTTTTTCTGTCATGTGTTTTGATTGTTCTTTACCATATTTTAAAGTGTGTTACATATTTTTCTCTTAACAGTTTTTTTTTTTGGTGATCCTGTTTTGCTTATGGATTTATTTTAAGACCATGAGCCTGTTAATTTATTTTTTTCATATTAACTTTATTTCAGAAGTACATGTTCATGTCTGCTTGTTTACTGGCCCAAACCATATGAAAAATGAATGTCATAAAATTGACAGAATGTGTGTCATATATGTGCATAGCTTCCCTCCCTTCTGCTTTCATTAATTTTTGGCTGGAGAGGGACCAATTCTGTAGTTAATAGTNTATTAAAATTTACTAACACAGAATTCATAAGGTTCAGGCGAGCCATTGTGAACCTTTAGTAGACAAGTCTGAAATTGCATAAGACACTAAAAATTTGTAGAGAAATGTCTATTAATTTAGTGGGATCTCACCCAAGGAGAAAAAGAATTATTTGATGGATTCCTTTGCATGAAATTTAGGTGTACCATGTATGAACATAGTGATGATGCCAGAACATGAGAAAATTATATTTTTCTTTAAAATTTAAAGGAAAAGAGGAGAGTCTTAAGCAAAAATGATTTTATGCTCTGTAAAGGACTTCTAGTTCATAGAGGAATTACAAATATGGAAAGGTTTTCCTATTCTATTTTTTGTTTTGCCTGTGCTTTACTTAGTATACTTGTTTTTAGTTTTTGTACTCAAATACATATAGGTAGGTGTCTGTCACTTCTCTCAATTTTGTACCAGCATTAGAAANAAATCTCTGAAGTCTGTTTGGATGACAGAGCGATGGCTCAGAGATTAAGAGTATTTATGCAGTCATGAGGACCAGAGTTGAGTTCCCAGGACCCACATAATGAGCCTGATGTCCAGTATATACCTGTAACAGCTCTAAGAGATCTATTACCCTCTTCTGGCCCGCTGTATGTGCACAGGCACATGTGTATACTTATGCTTACACAAACACACAAAAAGTTAAACTTTTAAAGGGGCTTTTCTATTTTTTCTCACTTGTTTCTTTTTGTGGTTTGTCCTGTAACCAGGTAGTTGCTGCATTAACTAATATTGGTTGAGGCAGATGGCCAGGCTCTTTCATAAATGTTCAGAGACTCAGAAAATAGCTTAGTGATGACAGGTACTCTGTTATTGGAATAGGGAAATTATTCCATTTTCTTAAGCTTTTGTCTAACGTTTTATTGAACAATGAGTTTTGTTTTCAATTTTTAAGTTTGAGATTCTGAAATTCTGCCAAGTTTTATGTAATAAAAATTTCTAATCAACTCTAAAGTATATAGGTAGGAAGGTAGATAGGTAGGTAGGTAGGTAGGTAGGTAGGTAGGTAGGTAGATAGATAGATAGATAGATAGATAGATAGATAGATAGATACATCTGAGGCATGAGTATATTAAGGCTACACAATCCATATATAATTGGATTCTTTAATTATATTTATTTGTTCTGGGATGCATTTAAAAGCCTGTTATTAAAATATGTAAAACAGAAAATGTGTAGTTTTTAAACTGAAAGATTGAACAANGAGAAAGTGATTAGGCAAATAAAATGAAATAAAACTAAAAAATGTACTGTATAGTAAAGCTCCTTTAAAAAGCAAGACTGATTAATAATCATAATTAAGTAGATGATGATTATTTTTAAAAATCAGGATGTGATTATGGGTTAAAGGGAGAATTTGAAAGAATATAAAAGGAACCTAACCATTGAAATTTTTGTATCTATGAGCATGAGTTTTCATTTTCTAAGTTACAGAACTTGCTCATCTTCATTATATACATTTCTTTGGGTGTTTTTATCATTAGATAACTAAAGTGGCAAAGAATAAAAAAAGCAAGCAAATGCTTGTTTTGTTTTGTTTGTAAAGCAAATTCAGAACAGCAGTCACTCAGTTTTACAAAGTAATTGAAAGCAAACCAGGTAAGTTACATAATATCCAGACTAACTGTATTCGGCTCAGAATATGTAGAGTGTGTGCTTTTGGGTGCCATAGTCTAGTTAAACCTTGATAATTCGGGAGGCTCTGGAGACTATAATATGAAGCAGAGGATGGATAGTTGAAATATCTGGGACTTGTTCAGTCTGTAATTTCTGTACTTACACAGTTGCTATCTTCAGATGTCTAAAGAGTTGGCATGTGGAATAAAGACTAAAATTTCTTTTCAAAGTTCCAGGAAGTGGAAGTAAGTATAATAGATGAATGTTTTAGGGAGGTAGATGATGGCATGGTTCTAGAACTATCTAAGCCTTTAAACTATGGAAGGCAAAGATACTGCTACAAAACTAAACCTTTAAGTGACTCATATTTTCAGGTTGTTTGTATTATATAAATAAACTTATGGAAGAAGGAGAGTGTGATGTTTTGTTTTGTGACAAGGTCTTGCTATGTAGCTCTGGTTGACCTTGAACTTATGATCTGCCCAACTCTGCTTCCCAAGTGCTGGGCTTAAAGGCATGTGTCACTGGGCCTGGAAAAGTTTCATTTTTGGCAAAAGGTTAAATAATTTTCCTATTGTCTAGGTGTTATGACCAGATCACAGGGACCCCTGAAAGACCACCACAGAGACTGAATCCCATATGTAAAAGCAAAGAGCCTTTACTTCAAGCTTGGAGCTTGGTCTGTCTGTCTGTCTGATGCAGCAGTGAGAGCAGAGAGCCCCAAGCTCAGGCGGGGTAGTTTTTTTTTCTTTATCATAGCAGAGGTTGGGGTGAGGGGATTTCTAGGGTTCAGAACCCTGACTGGCTGACATTTGTCTAGGGGTATCTGTAAAGAGGAAATAGGTGTGTGCTAGGCTCAGGTACATCTGGTGATCTTATCTTATCTAATCTTATCTAATAGTTTGAATGTTTGGGGTGTCATGTACTTCCCCTTAAATGCTGGTCCATCTCTGGGTGGATCCTGGGGTGGTGTTAGTGTATGGCTTTTCCTGGATCTGGGTGTTGCCTGACAGTAAGCCTGTCACAGCAGTTGTGTTTGGGCTCTCCATATAGGTATTCTTGTTGTTCGAATCTTAGATGGTCTTATTAATAAAAAACCCAGAGCCAGATAGATATCAGGGTGAAAGCTGAAAGATCAGAGAAGCAAACCTATTACCTCACCAACTCCTTGAGTCCTCTGACTGAAATCCTCTGAGTCCTCACCTGAAAGGGTCTCAACTGAACTGCTTTAGTTCCTGTTTCCTAACGCCTTATATACCTTTCTCCACCCAGCCATGTCACTTCCTGGAATTAAAGGTGTGTGTGTGCTTCCCAGTACTGGAGTTAAAGGTATGTGCCACCACTGCCTGGCTCTGTTTCCATTGTGGCCTTGAACTCACAGAGATCCAGAGGGATCTCTGCCTCCCCAGTGATAGGATTAAGGGTGTGTGCCACCACTGTCTGGCCTCTATGTCTAATCTAATGGCTGGCTCTGTTCTCTGATCCCCAAGGTAAGCTTTATTAGGGTACACAATATATCACCACATACTCATAATAATTAATTCCTAGTCTTTGTAACTTTACCACATAATTCCAGTGAAAACCAGCATTTTTCTAATGTTAAACATCTGATAACAGATTTCAGACATCATGACCAAGGCAACTTTTACAAAAGAAAGCATTTAATTGGGGCTTGCTTACAGTTACAGAGGTTTTGTACATTATCATGGCAGGGAGCTTGGTGGCATGCCTGGCACTGGAGAAGTATCTGAGAACTACATCCTGATCTGCTGGCTGAGATATAGAAAGTGAAAAACAATGGGCCTGGTATGAGCTTTTGAAAACCTCAGAGCCTAACCCCAGTGGCACACTTCCTCTTACAAGGCCATACCTCCTATCCTTTCAAATAGTGCCATTCCCTAGTGACTAATCATTCAGATACATGAGCCTATGAGGGCATTCTTATTTAGACAACACATTCTACCCTCTGACCACCATAGATTTGTAGCCATATAGTGTAAAAATGCATTCAGTCCAACTTTAAAACTCAGACACTGTAAACCCCTGTAAAATCAAAAAGCAGATCACATACTTCCAACATATAATAGCGCTGAATATATATTACCATTCTGAAAGGGAGGTGAGGGAGCATGGTGAGGAAATTCAGGGCAAACTCCAAATTCTGAGTCTCCATGCCTGGTGTCAGTGTGTTCTTTAGATCTCCAACTCCTTTCAGCTTTGTTGACTGCAACACACTTGTCTCCCTTGGTCTTGTTCCATACCTAGCCTGCCTCTCCATGGCAGGTATCCCATGATTCTGGCATCTAACTAATATTGGGGTCTCCAACACTATCCAGGCTTCTCCTTCACAGATTCATGTAATGGCCTCTCTGAGCCTCCATGCAGAGACACTCCTGACACATGCCTGGCCTTAGTGGCTTTCCAGTGGCTTTCTTAGCCATGGAAGGAGATTTCACAAGCTCTTTTTTCTAAAGCCAGAACCACATGGACAAAGCTGCCTTGTTCTACTGTTTGATATGGCTGGAACTTGGCCGCATTGTTCAATTACATTTACGTCAGCTTTCTGTTGTTGATAATTTCCTTCACTGCTTAAGATTTTCATTAATTCCTTTTCACATCTTGGAAGCTTAGCTGGGTGGGGNCTTACCCTGAGGTCACCACCCCCTTTATCCATTTGTTGTCAGTAAACTTTTTATCTCCTTGAGCATTGGAACTCCTGTCTTCTACATTACATTTCCTGGTCCTCCTTTTCTCCTCAAATTGTACACTTTGTATTTTTCTTTGTCCAGTGCTCCTTTCATTATAGATCTATAAAAGAGTGACTACTAATAACTATTCAGTACAGTCAGTACTAGGTTGTCTTGAAATCTCTTCCAAAACCATTAAACCAAAATGTTTTATTCAGCGTCAGGCAGGTTTTTAGTACAAGGGCAAAAAGTAGTCACATTCTTTGCAAAAATATCACAAGAATGGTCTCTAGGCCACTTAATAATAATATTCTTCCCCTCTGAAACTTCTTGAACTGGGCCTCCACAGTCCAAATTGCCCTCAGCATTGTCTCTTATGTTGCTACTACAAAAGCCCCTTATGCCTTACTTAAAGCATCTATCCACTTTCTTATTCCAGAGTTCCAAAGTCTTCTATATTCCTCCAACAAACAGCATGTCAGGCCTGTCTGAGAACTACACCACTTCCTGATACAAACTTCTGTCTTAGTCACTGTTCTATTGCTCTGAAGAGACACCATGACCAATGCTTTCTTTATGAAAGAAAGCATTTAATTGGGTGCTTGCTTCTAGTTTCAGAGATTTAGTACATTATCATAATGATGGGAAGCATGGCATCATGCATGGCACTGGAGAAGTAGGTGAGAGCTACATCCTGATCCACTGGCTAAGAGAGAGAGAGCACTGGTATGGGGTTTTGAAATCCTCAAAGCCCTCCCCAGAGACATGTAATTTCTTCCTTCAGGCCACACTTTCTAACTCTTTCAAATAGTGCCACATCCTGGTGAGTAAGCATTCAAACCACCACAGTGGGCTTGGGACAACTGGCTGAATCCAAAGTGAATCATTGTATGGTGGAACATTTTGAGCATATTTTGTTACAAACTAGCCTTGGGGTTTAAAGTTTGTAGTGTTCCTTACCAGTCAGCCCATAATATCAGGATAGCAAATGGTAGTTCTTTTCCTGTCCAGATAAAAGACATATTTCATGGTCTCTGGTTTGGTACTTGGAGTTTATCCTTTTGTTATGTTGTATCTCAATACATACAACTGTATGAATTATCAGTGTAAGTATGTTTAACTACTTTTTGTCCTTGTCACTCAAGAACCTACCATAGCTTTGCTGTTTTGGTGTAAGTATTATGAAGTCCGATTCTAGTTCGAATGCTCTGTCATTTGGTGCCACCCTCCCCGCCCTCCCCTGTGTGTGTACCTGCTGCTTTGAGCATCTCAACTTGTCATCTCNCTGTTGGTAGTGCTCCTAGCTCTGCTTGGAATGTTCTGCTTACCCTCCTCTGCTTAGCTCTTTGCATTAAGCCTCTTTTGGATGTCGTAACTGAAAATGATTTGTTCTGTATTATAATATCAGGAATTTTAATACAAGAACTTTATGTGACTTTATTTACTATTAGACAGTGTATTTTATGATTTTTTTAACGTTATCTTGCTGTATAGTTCATGCTGGCCTTTGAACTCACTATGTATCCCAGGTTAGCCTTGCCTCAAACTTGTAATCTTCTTGCCTCCACTTCTGAGTGCTAGATTTATTATCGTGTACCACAATGCTTGACTGTTTACTATTAGGCAGTTTTGACCCATAAAGATTTATAAAGTCAATGGATTTTGTTTATGGAGACTTGGTTGTTTCTATGTTCTTCCTTGTGTAGGTCAGTGCTTGTTACTTATTACTGCTTTGCTTTTCAAATAATTTAAAGTGATACATATGTTTTAAGGTTAAAAGAATCTAAGGAAAATCAATTTTGATTGTGCTTTGGGTAGAAAGAAGAAAGAATTGGAAAAGAAATATCTGTGATATGGAGTTTGCAGGCTTAGACATAGGAACATTTTAATTATGAATGGTGGTGAATGGGTGGCTGATACTGAGTAAGGTGTGTCTTTCACTGAAGTAGAAATTCTATCAGCATATAATTTTCATAGTGATAATAAAATGGGTGTTTCAATTATTAGCAACATTTAACACATACTGAAACATGTGGTTTGGATATGTATATATTGTATATAAAATGGACATAAGTAATTTGTATAGTAGGAGTGCAGGAGATTATGGTTTTACTAGTTTTTAAAGCATCCAAGGAAACATACTTTCAATCTAGGTCACAGATGTAGTCTAGAATAATATTAGGTATTTAATATGTAGTTTTAAAATAAATTAATTACATATCTGTGTTGTGTATGTATGGCTGGCTGTGTGCATGAAGCATGTATGTGTGTGTATGAGAGAGAGGGAGAGTGTGTATGTGTGTGTGCGTGTGTGTGTGTGCATGAAGCATGTGTGTGTGTGTGTGTGTGTGTGTGTGTGT
>LZPO01087771.1:33863-46384 GCA_001675575.1 Neotoma lepida | reverse complement strand
GGGTTCCTGCATCATGACCTTGACCCCCTGGCTCCTACAATCCCTCCTTCCTTTCTTCAGCAGGACTCCTGGGACTGGCCCAGTGTAAAAGCAGGGCACTTCTTAAGAAGAGCCACAGACAAACTGGAAGATGTAACAGACAATTGAGACAATTGAGACCACAGATTCAGAAATTAGTNTGGTGAAAAAGCAAGGCAGGTGGGTGCTCTTAACTCTGAGCTGCAGAGCTGCCATCTATTCCAGCTTGTGGAGCAGCAACCTCCCCTGTGGTCTTCAAGTGATCAGCTTAGATGCTGAAAGACAGGTGATATGGTCTCTGTGCTGGCTAGTTTTATGTCAACATGACACAAGCTAGAGTTGACTGAAAGGATGGAATCTCAATTGAGAAAATGCCTCTATAAGATCCTGCTGCAGGGAATTTTCTTAATTAGTGACGGATAGGGGAGGACCCAATTCATTGTGGGTGGTGCCATCTCTGGGCTGTTGATCCTGTGTTCTATAAGAAAGCAGGTTGAGCTAGCCATGATGAGCACACCAGTAAGCAGCACCCCTCTATGGCCTTTGCATCAGCTCTTGCCTCTAGGTTCCTGCCCTGTTTGCATTCCTGTTCTGACTTCCTTCAGTGATGAACTACAATGTGGAAGTGTAAGCCAAATAAACCCTTTCCTCCAAATTTGCTTTTGGTCATGGTGTTTCATCACAGTGGTAATAACCTAATCTAGGACGTGTCTGATTTGGGTAGTGAGTCCCAAAGCACTTGTGAGCATCCTCTATGTGGGTCCTGAGATACTAGGGCTTATAGTAGCAAAGGGAGTAAGATGTAGCCTCTGACCTAGGAGGGAAATCTATAGGGCTCTGATATTGTGGGTGTTAGGGTTCTTGGNAGAANGATGTGGGGCTCCTAACCTGGGGAGCAAGTTCTGCTGGGGTCCCAAGGCCTTGATGAATTAGCATCATATGGGTCCTGAAACACCTGGAGTTGGGTCCCAGAAGGAGGAAGATGTAGCTTCTACTGTGAGGAACAAACTCCATGTAGGTCCTGAAGTAGTGTGGATGGTGATGTGAGAAAGGTGCTTCCTCTAATCTGGGGAGCAAGCTTCATGTGAGTCCTGAGGTGCTTGGATGNTAGGATGCTGCAGGTAAGGAGGTGGGTCCTGAGGTGCTGAGGAACAAGATGGGCTTTGATCTTGAGGCACTAGGGAGTTCANACCATACTAGTTCTGAGGCATTGCAAATGAGTTCCAAGAGGGGTCCTGAGACCCTAGGGATTAGAGAGTAAAACAAAGATGCAGCCTTGGCCTTTGATCTGGGTCAGCACCATGTAGGCTCTGAGGTACTAGGGACTGAGCTCCAGAGGTTAAGATTCTGGAAACTGGTGCACAGGAGACAGAGAGGTGTTCCCTCTGCTCTTTACCTGGGACTAGATCTTGCTCTGTAGACCAAGGTGGCTTGCAACTCTCTCCATAGGGCAGGCCAGCCTCCAAGGTATGGTAACCCTCTTGCTTCTGCCTCCCAAGTGTTAAGATTACCACTATGGCCAGTTATAAAAATTTAAAGAGTATATACTAGAACTATATTTGTAGAACTTTTTGAGACAGAGAACAAATATTTTGGTTGCTTATGATGAAAACTGGGGCAAACAGACCTGTCGTTGACTAGATTTCTTTCTTTCCATTGTTTTTTGTCCACATTTATTGGCTGATAAGTCCACTAACTAAAAGGAAAACAAGCAAAGTGTCCCATGAAGTCATTTTTTAGAATCCATTACAGTGCTGGTTTTAGGATTTGAGTCAGTTCCAGTGTAGAAATAAAAACAAAGTGCTCCTATATAACAACCATTGAAATGTAGAAAAGAGACTTTTCCTTCAGCTTGTCAAAGGCAACTTCAATCATTTCAGAGTCTAAAAAATGCCACACCTACTAGATATTATTTTCAGGGAGGGGATTGAGGCCCCAGTGCCGTATAACCAGACTGACTGTGTCATCCAACTCCATATAAACCATGCTGCACTAAGCGATTCTGACTCTTGTTTTCCTTTGGGAAGAGTCTTTATTGAACAACAGGGTCCATTCGGGGTTGACTTTCACTCCTGCTTCCTAAACTCTCTGCAAGAACTATATCCCTTAGAATCCAGAATAACTGGGTGAAAAAGGAAAAAAAAAGAGAAGTCTTCTTGAGCTATGAGTTAATTTTTGCAAATTTCAACATTGTACCACATTTTTGTCTTCTGAGACAATAAGTTTACAATGGACTGAATCTAGAATTATGTCACTTAAAGTCACTTGATAATTCTGTTCAGCCAGAATGTTGTGGAAGAAGTTNATAGCCATAATATTCAGTTTTTGGATACAACAGTTTNAGGGCATTTTCAGTTTTTGGATTTATATGACAGTAATTCAAATTCTGACTTCANAGATTTCACATATTTAGGCTCAGTCAATATTTGAAGGCAGAGGCATGATCGGGAAGGTTTTGTTGTTGTTTTGTTTGTTTTCATTTAGTTCTGCTAAAGTATCCACCACCTCTTACTCTTTCAGTTACCTCCAATGCCTCTCGCTCTCCTTGGAGAGGCAACGGACGTTGGTTAGACTCTGAGTTTGCTGCTTCTTTTCCATGTTCTCCATTTGGGTGATTTTCTCGTTGCATGACCATGGCTTTCTTGAGGTGTNCTACTCCCCTTGATAGTTCAGCATCAGTCTCTAACTGTCTCCTGTCAGACAGCAGCTTCCTCTAGGGGCCAAACAGTGATGTGTGTGGTTAGTAGAGAAACTGCACAGTGGACAGTAAGCCTCTAGGCCCTTCTGTCAGCAGAAGACCAGCATCTGTATTTCCTCCATGTGACCTTTCCTCCTGTCTTGTCTTCTTCCTTCTTTATTTCTTCTTGATTCATTGAAAAAAGAAACATGATTGTCAAACCCTTACACAACTAACCAAGTTATTAAAATTAGAGATGAAAATTTAGGTATTATAGCAGATAACCATGAAATTTAGAAAATAATAAATTATAAAACAGATACCAATGAGGTAATAAAATATAGCAATGAAATTTAAAAAATAATAAATACAAACCCAATCTTACTTAGTTGGAAAATCAAAAAGAATTGAAAAAATTCCTAAATGTATCTGACCTAAACCTTCAATAATGTAAACAGACATAGAACAAGCATCAATATTGAAGCAGTGATTAAATATCTCCTAGCAGGGGATAGGGGGTGGGTCAGGGGCAAGGGTAGACTAGGGGGGAGCAGGAGAAGGGATGAGAGGGGATTTGAGGTTGGTATGTAAAAATGAATAAAAAATTCTTAAATTAAATTAAAAAAAGAAAAAAACTCATAACAAAACAGCAACAAAATGAATTCACAGCAGAATTCTTTCCCTAGATATTTAAAGAAGAAAAACTAAGATTTCTCCAATTATCCCATGAAATAGAAAAAGAAGAAACACAGTTCAGCTTCCTTTACAAAGCCAAAATTATTGTGGAACATTTAACTGTGTAAAGATGTGTTACATTTGTTTATGCTGTATTTGTTTAATTATGTAAAGATGTGTTACAGTTGCTTCACCTTGCCTGCTTAAGGCACCTGATTTGTCTAATAAAAAACTGAACAGCCAATAGAAGAGGGATAGGCTGGGCTGGTGGACAGAGAGAATAAATAGGAGAAATCTAGGCTCAAGAGAAGGAGGAGAAAGAGAGGAACATGCCTGAGGCCAGAAGCCAGGCAGCTGCCAGCCAGACATGGACACCGTAGGAAAGTAAGATATATGGAAAAAAAGGTGAAAAGCCCTGAGGCAAAACGTAGATAAAGAGAAACAGATTAAAATTAGAGCTAAGCTAAGGCCGAGCATTTAAAACTAATAATAAATCTCCGTGTCATGATTTGGTTGGTGGCCCAAGAAAAAGCCTATTACACAGTATTACTCTAATACAAAAACTAAATGAAGATAAAACATAAAATTAAAACAAAAACAAATGTCCCTGATGAAAACGGTAACAAAAATCTCAACAAAATACTTGCTAACATAATACTATAAAATACATCAATATGATCACTCATCATTCTAATCCATTCTATAGCTGCAAGAATGATTCAATATACAGAAANCAATAAATATAATACATCATATAAATGCCCCCAAGAACAGAATCATATGATCATCGCAATAGATGCAGAAAAAACTTCAAGATCTAGCATCCCTTTATGATAAAAGCCTAGCAAAGATAGGGNTGGAGGGGAAATGTCTCAGCATAATAATGTCCGTACATATGATAAAACTCTTGTCAACATCATGCCAGATGGAAGAAACTTTAAAGCAGTCATAATAAAATCAGAAATACTGCAAAGCTATCCACTTCTCCACTACTAGTCAATAGAATGCTTGAAGTATTAGTTAGAGTAATAAAGCAGAAGGACATAAAGAGATGCAAACAGGAAAAGAAGTCAAATTATTCTTGTTTTTAGATGATATGCTTCTGTACAGAAGAGATCCAAAGGCCCCACAAGAAAATTACGAGAGTTGATAAACATTTTCAGCAAAGTTCCAGGGTACAAAATTAACATATAAAAAATCAATGCCATTTTTACATAACAAGGACAAACACACTAAGAAAGAAATCAGGAAGGGAGAATCCCATTCAAAATAGCCTTAAGATACCTCGGAATAAACATAGCCAAGGCAGCAAAAGACCTCCACAGCAAAAACTTTAAAAATCTGAANAAAGAAATTAAAGAAGATGCTGGAAGATGGAAAGATCTCCATGTTCATGTATTAGAAGAATTAGTATCATGAAAATGTCCATTTTACCAAATGCAATCTACAGATTCAATGTATCTCAATCAAAATACACATATCATATCTTCACAGAAATAGAAAAATATTGACATTCTTTGGGAATCCCAAAATGTTCCAGACAGCCAAAACAATCTTGAACACAAAGAACAATTCTGGGGCGTAACTATACCTGATTTCAAATTTTGCTACAGAGCCATAGTAATAAAAACCGGATGGGACTGGTACAAAACCAGCCATGTGGGTCAATAGAATANAATAGAAAACTCAGCTGTAAGTCCATGGAACTACAGTNACCTGATTTTTGACAGACATGCCAAAGTACACACTGGCAAAAGCATCTTCAACAAATGGTGCTGAGAAACTGACTATCCAATGCAGAAGAAGGAAACTATACCCATATCTCTACACAAAAGTCAATTCCAGATGTGTCAAGTATCTCCACATAAGAACTGCGACTCTTAAATTGCTAGAGGAAAAAGTAAGGAGCATGCTATAAGATATAAGCTAGGTAAGGACCTTCCAATAGGACTCTAGTTGCTCAAGAAAAAAGGCCAACTATACACAATTGGGCCTTATAAAATTAAAACGACTTTGTACAACATAGAAAATGGTCAGATGGGTGAAGGGGCAGCCTACAGTATAGGGGGAGATGTTTGGCAGCTGTAAGTCTGACAGGAGATTTGTATATCAGAGTACACAAACAAGTCAAAACAACTAAACAGCAAGACAACAGATGTCCAAATTTAAAAAAAATGGGTTATGGTATTGAACAGAGAGTCCTCAAAATATAAGTGGTTAGTAAATGTTATAAAAATGTTCAACGTCCTTATCTACCAGGGAAATGCAAGTTAAAACTACTTAGGGATTCCATCTCACGCCAGTAAGAATGGCCTTTATCAAGAAANTAGATGACATCAAATGCTGGGAATAACGTAGGGAAAGAGGAGCCCGACAAACATTTGGTGAGAGTGTAAATTTGTACTGTCACTATGGAAACCAGGGTGGGGGATTATCAAAAAGCTAAAAACAGATCTGCCATACGACTATACCACTACACCAGATATACCATGCCTAGGCATATANTCAAAAGCCTTCATTCCATTCTCCACATTAGANATCCCTGCATATCCATGCTCATTGTGTCCCTATTCGCAATAACTAGGAAATAGCATCAGTCTAAATGGTTAACATTAATGAAAGTGTGGTACACCTACACAGTGGAATTATATGCAGCTTTAAACAAAAAATGAAATTATGAGCTTCAGATAAATGGGTAAATGTACTGAGTGAGGTAATCCAGGCCCAGAAGGCAAACACTGTATGTTCCCTCCGATATGCCAATCTCAGACTTGAATTTTTAGAAATCCATGCTTAAGCTGGAGTGCCATGTAGCAAGAAAGAAGCCTTGAGATGTGTGACCATGGGAGAGGTCCAAAGGGGAGTGGATTGTAACACATGGAATGTGAAAGTGGAATAAAAGAAGAAAGGAAGGGAAGAAACCAGGGAAGAAAAGGTTTAAAGGAGGACCAGGGAGGAGGATGTGGGGAAACTAAAACCACACATAAATAAAAAAGCCTTAAAACCCTATTACCTTATAAACTAACTAAAAACATGATTTATTCCAAATGTTACGTTTCTATTAATAAACTGGTCCAGCACTCAGTCTTGGTCAGCAGTGTGCAGTTGTTGGACTAGGAACCCGTAGTTGGTGGAAGTGCTAAATATAAGTGACTACTGCCGAGTGTTTGACCTCAAGCAGGACATCCATGAGGCCGAGGAAATATCACAGAAGATGGGAGAGGGACGGTGAGAACAGAAGGATGGGAGGAGTGTGGTGGGAACTTGTCCTCTGGATATGGCACGGACATTGTAATCACCAGCACATAGCAGCTGTGGCTAGATGCACAGGGCCAGAAACAAAAAGGAAAAAGATAATGGGGGGAGGGAGATGGCGGGAGGGGTGTGAAGAAATGGAGGGAGGGGCGTTAAGGTAGATAGAAGGGACCAGTTGAGCAGAAGAAGATTGGTGAGAGTGGGGAGGTGAAAGGCAGTATTATGGAGCNGATATAATCCCAGTGCATTGTATACAAGTGTAATATTGTCAATTTTTTAAAGTAATAAAAACTATGAATCAAGAAAGGAAGCAAGGAAAGCAAAAAAGAAGAAAGGTTGATATAGGCTGACATAGAAAGTGTGTTATTAATTCTTATATAAAGTAATTAAAAATGTATTATTTAGGAAATTGTATTACTTCAGTAGTTGCCAATAAAAATTCATTAACTTTTATTTGTTATTTTTAGAAAAGCAACTGTTGCTTGGGGGATTCTTCTTGTCTAGTTTGTGTGCCAATTAGAGCAGGGAGGCATAAAAACGCATGCATGTCTGAGGAACAGTGAGCAAGCGGCCTTCTGGAATTACAACCCAGAAGTACCAGGAGGAAAAACAGACAGGGCTTTAGTTCAACAGAGACTTTCAGAGGCAAAGAGAGGGAAATATTAGGTGCTGAGGAGGGATGGAAGGCAGGCAAAAAGAGCCATGAAGGATAAAAAACAGCTAATTTTTTCTAGTTTCAACTCTGCTATACTGTTATCTTTTTGTTCTGGATATGTGAATTCAAATTGCTGGATATAGCAACAACTATACTTGCATTCCAAAAGAATCAATGTGTTATTTCTTTGAGGCAGTTATTTTGAAAGCCAGGCTTTCTTTTTACTTCCATTGACCATTAGCACAATAGGAATTAAATAGGACCAGTCACTGGGTATATTTGTCTCACTGGCCCACTTAGAAAAGGTGACTTGTTAAAAGTCTATTGCAAATCTATGTTAGCCAAAACATCTTGGTACTGATGTAAAAACAGATTCATAGACCGTGGAAGGAAATAGAGTCTGCTACGGTTTGAATGTGAAATATTCATCACAGATTCACATGTTTAAATATTTAATCTCCTGGTGGTGGTGCTGTTCTTTAAGGGTTGTGGGATCTTTGGGCATGTAGCATAGCTAGAAGGGGACAGCTTAAGTCAAGATGTGAACAAGACACACCATGCTTATATTGCCACAGGTCAAGCAGCTTCAGCTTTTGTGATTTCTTGCCATGAAACTGCTATCCAAAATATACTTTACTTTTTATTAAGTATTTCATCACAGTGATGGAGGAATAATCAACACAGAAAATCAATACCTAAAAGTGAAGTCCCTGCTGTGGTGAACCTGACCATATAGTTCATTGGCCTTTGGAGGTCTAGACTAGAGAAGTCCTAGAATACAGCAAGCAGAGCTTATGAAATACAGCAATGGAGCTTTTGAACTCCATTCTGCAAGGAGTTCAAAAGACAAGAATGCTGACAGCACTGGGTAGTAGAGACTATATTCATGGGGTTTCAGAGGGGAGCAGCCTCTAGGGGAGATAAACTAGAGTTTCCATGTTACATTCTGGTAAAAATTGTGTCTATATTTTGCCTGTATCCTGCAAATCTGAGTTATTGCTTACTGCTTTTAGCTACATTTATAGAGAGCAGTAAGTAGAGCTGAGAGATGTAAAAAATGTGCAATTTAATGAGAAAAGGTGNACAAANAAGTATAAAGTTGTAGACAAGNAGGTTATAACTAGTTAAAAAAATAGCACAATTGAAGAGAAATTATACACACTGTAGTCTGTTGTGGAACAATAGGAAAAATGCCTTGAGAGCAAGAAANNACTCAATNAAAACTGTTAGGCATAAAAATGTAAATTGNCCAGAAAAGAAAGTTCCTGGTGNTACTGAAGGNTCACCTGTAAGACAAATTGCTAANTGGTCTTATTAATAAAAAACCCAGANCCAGATATTGGGGTGAAAGCTGAAAGATCAGAGAAGCAGAAAGAAGCCAGCCACATTCTTACTGCTAGGAAATCCTCAACCCAAGAGAGAGCTACTTCCAATATACTCATGCCTATATGCCTTTCTGTGCTTTGCCATCTTACTTCTTCTCTCTGCTCAGCTATATCACTTCCATTTTCCACTCAGCTCTATCATTTCCTGTCTGTCTGTACAGACCTCTAGACGTCTGTGGTTAACTAGTGCTGGGATTAAAGGTATATATGCCACCATGCCTGGCTCTGTTCCCAGTGTGGCCTTGAACTTACAGAGATCTGGATGAATCTCTGCCTCCTGAATACTAGGATTAAAAGCGTGTACTACCACTGCCTGACTTCTATGTTTAATATAGTGACTGGCTTTTATCTCTGATTCCCAGGCAAATTTTATTTGTTAGAGCACAAATAAAATATCATCACATTTCCCCTTTTTTTGTCTAAAATAAAAAATTATAACTAATATAAGAAAAACTATATACAATAAGTACAATAACTATATACAATATATACAGGCAATAAATACATCAATAATGTCTAGCCCATTTGCATTTGACAAATTCAGTGAAAATATTCCATTATCTATCCTATTTTGGTGAGTCCAAAATGTACCTAATTCACTTTCTATACTAACTTGTGTTACCAACTGAAAACTATCTTTGATGTCTTTCAAATTTATACATTTTATACTTCTTTAGTGAGTTTCTTTTCTGAATTTGTTAACAAGGAAAACTATAACTATAACTATCTAATCTTCAACTCCCTTAGAGACCTGAGAAGGAAATAATATTATCTAGTTAAACAGGAAGTGCAAACAAGCAACTTCCAAAAAATGTGAGGAATGACAGAAACAGCTGGCTGACTGAACAGTCACCTGAGGTTTCTCTGCAACATTGCGGTATCCATCTTCGGCCTACAGGCATAGCATATCTGACAGACTCATCTGTGAAGCAGAATTTTCTAAAGAGCTTTCTTACCTTGTCTTAGCAAGGATTGGCAGTCTTTTCTTTTGTGTCTTGCTTGTCCATTATGGACAGCATACTGTCAGCAGTTGAAGCAAGGGCATTTTCTTGCTCAGTAGCTAACTTTTGCCACAAAGAAAGTAAATTCCATAAGGAGTTTCTTCATTGCTCATCATCTTCTCTGAAGTAGATTGGTGCTGCCAGGAGCAGANATNTCTCATTGTCATNAAAANAANAANAATCTATGTTATTAAAACANCTTAAATGNCNTATTCTGTAGATCTCTGAAGTGTTTGAAGATGACCTGTATATCTAAAATATATCTCTGTTTGACCTTGAAAACATATCTAATATGACTACAAGTTCGATTGTAATGACTAACTACTAACTTTCATTTCTTTGTTATCCTAAATAGTTGGTAATAGCTTTCAAGGACTAGAAAATTGCATAACACTCTTAAATGAACTGTATAGGTACAATACCTTGAACAAGATTAGAAATATATGTACAGTATTTTCTAACAAAATCAACCTCAAATTCATATCACTATACAAAATTTGTATACAATATACAAAAATCCAATCCAATGTAAAATATTTAAAACTAGAAGTTGCCTTCTAAAAGTAGATTTAATATTCTACCTTTTTATCTTATATCTATAAATTATATCCTTCTGGGGTCTTTGATGTAGTTGAAGACAAAATGGTTATAATTTTCCTTGGTTATTATAAAAGATAAATTAGATATGAAACCTTAGACTCACAAATATAGGATAGATAGAATATTTTCTTTAATTTTGCCAAATACAAATAGACTAGATATTATAACTGTAATTCTTGCTTGATAACAGTTCTATTACATGTAATTTTACTATGTTAAAGTTCTGCTGGGTGGTGGTGGCGCACGCCTTTAATCCCAGCACTCGGGAGGCAGAGGCAGGCTGATCTCTGTGAGTTTGAGGCCAGCCTGGGCTACCGAGTGAGTTCCAGGAAAGGCGCCAAAGCTACACAGAGAAACCTTGTCTCGAAAAACAAACAACAACAAAAAAGTTAAAACCTTCCTTTTTGATTAGACAGAAAAGGGGAAGTGCTGTGGGATGTTCTTTTTTTTTTTTGTATGCTGTGAATATGTGCTGCTCTGATTGGTTGATAAATAAAGCTTCATTGGCCTATGGCAAGATAGCCTAGAGGCAGGCAGGAAATCCAAGCAGATATACAGAGAGAAGAAGAGTGCAGTCTAGGGAGACACCAGCTGCTGCCAAAGGAGCAGCAGGATGCCAGCAGATGAATAGAAATGGGTTAAGTTATGAGTTAGCTAGCAAGAAGCCTGCCATAGGCCATACAATTGGTAATTAATATAAGCCTCTGAATGATTATTTTATAAGTGGCTGTGGGACCACAGGGCAGGGCAAGACCAGAGAAAATTCCAGCTACAGTCACCCTGTTGAAACACAGTCATCTAAGGAAATGTTCTCAGATGTTCAATTGTGTATAGCCAGAGGCTGTTGGAGCTATGATCTGAGGGCAGGGGGTACAGATAGACCTTGAGCTGTTAGCACAACATAGTGTCCTCTATATGGAGATAGTTCTTCTGTCATGGAGAATATAAGAGTGATTGGGTGACCTAAGCTTGTGCCACAATTCCAGACAAAAGCTGACAAAGCCAGGCCATGTGAAATGGAGAAGTCGTGCATGGAGGTCCTAAAGAGCTAATATGCGAAGCGGTGCAAGTGAAGCTGATGTTGCAAGGATTATCCAAGGATGCTGTCACATGGGACACCTGCCGAGCAAAGCTGTAAACACTGACTGGAATCAGCTTGAGAAAACAACTTCATGTGCCCCAAATATCGTGCGCATGGTAGCATGGGGCAGGAGGAGTCACTAACCAAGCCTACTGAAAACCAAATAACGCAACTACAAAGTCCCGAATGCCAGAAATGAAGCTGTAGTGCTTAACCTTTGTCCCACTGGGTTTGCCCAAATGAAATTAGACCCCATTCACACCACATACAAAAAAATCATTTAAAAAACGAGTAGAGAGTTAAAATACACTACCAGGTACATATACAAAGGAAATTAAATCAGTGTGTTGAAGACATGATTGCATTATCATGTGGGTTGCAGCACTATTCACAACAGCCAGGGCATGGATGCAACCGAAGTGTCTGGTAAGCCGTGAATGGGCAACAACCAGGTATTACATGCAGTGGAATATGTACTCATTTGGGGTGATTAGTGTTTAATTTACAGTGTTGTGTGATCTTAAAGCAACAGACAAACTTCAAGTCACTTGAATTTTTTTTTGAGACAATTCTTACTATGTAGACCTAACTGGTCTGGAACTCCCTAGTAGACCAGGATAGCCTGGGACTCATAGAGATCTGCCAGCCCCTGCCTCCTGAGTTCTGGGATTAATGGTGTATGGCACCATGCCCTGAATTTTCTTTTTAATATAGAATTTTGGGAATGAAACTGTTACTATGTTCTTTGCTGACATAAGCAGGGCTTGATGGAAAGTTGACAGAATTGTAAGAAAGTGAGCATAATACTAGAGGAATAGCTCCCAGTTAACTCTCATGGGCTAGCAAATTCAAGCTTCTGTTTGTTCATATTCCTAACAAAAAGATAGGATATTGAGGTTCATGTTGGATAGTTATATCTAGGTCTAATTTTTTGATAATCCATAAATTAAAGGATGCTCTGAGATATTTAAATTCTCTTAAATGTAGGAAAATTTTTTTNTGGTCCAGTACATAACATATTTTTGATAATTCCACATATAGTCAAAATAANATCTGTTCTTATATTTGGATGAAAATAAATGTCAATTGAGTAGAGTTGGAAGCTAATGTTGTTCAAACCTAGTTTTTACTCATTTTCTGAATAATTGTTGAATTAATTATTAAGAGAGAAATA
>LZPO01087771.1:15948-28213 GCA_001675575.1 Neotoma lepida | reverse complement strand
AATAGCCAGAACCTAGAAACAATCTAGATGCCCCTCAATTGAAGAATGGATTAAGAAAATGTGGTACATATACACAATGGAGTACTACTCAGCAGAGAAAAACAATGACATCATGAAGCTTGCAGACAAATGGATAGAACTAGAAAATATCATCCTTAGTGAGGTAATCCAAATTCAGAAGGACAAACATGGTATGTACTCACTCATAAGTGGATACTAGATGTAAAGCAAAGGATAACCAATCCACAACTCTAGAGAAGCTAGCTAACAAGGAAGACCCAAAGTGGGAAGCATGGATCACCCTGAGAAGGGGAAATAGATGAGATCACTATAAGTAAATGAGGGATGAGTGGTGGGCAATGGAGGGTAGGGGATGGGAGATGAGAACATAAGGGAACAGGGTGGCCAAGCCAGTACAGGGATGGANTGGGAAAGCAGTGAAAGAGATACCATGATAGAAGGAGACATCATGGGGATAGAGAGAAACCAGGTGCTAGAGAAGTTCCCAGGAATCCCCAGGGATGACCTCAACTTGGACTACTAGAAACAGTGGAGAGGGTACCCGAACTGAACTGGCTTGCCCCAGAGATCAGATCACTGAATACCCTAACTGTCATCACAGAGCTTTTCTCCAGTGATTGATGGAAGCAGATGTAGAGATCCACAGCCAGGCACCAGGCAGAGCTCCAGGAGTCCAGTTGGAGAGAGAGAAGAGGGATTCTATGAACAAGTGCACCAAGATCATAATGGGGAAACCTGCAGAGGTGACTAAACCAAACTAGTGGGAACTAATGAAAGTTGGATCAAGGGTTGTAGAGCCTGCATGGGACTGGGCTGGGCCCTCTGCATGGTGAGACAGTTGTGTAACTTGATCTGCTTAAGGGGGTCCCCTGGTGGTGGGATCAGAATCCATCCCTGGTGCATGAGTGGGTTTTTTGGAGCCTACTACCTATGGTGGGATACTTCGCACAGCCTTGAGGCAAGGGGAGGGGCTTGGACTTTCCTCTACTGGATGTTCCTCCCCATGGGAGGCCTTACCTTCTTCTGTGGGGGTTGGGGGTGGGTTGGGAGAGAGAGGGGGATCTTTGATTGGTGCGTAAAATGAATGGAAATATTTTCTTAATAAAAAAAAAGAACTGCTTCTCACATTCAGTAGAAAGTCATTGATTCAAAGAGGTGTTATTGTGAAGATAGCCAAAGGAACAAAGTAAGAAATTCAAATTTTAGTACTTAGTGGTGGTGGTGCACACCCTTAGTCCCAGCTGTAGCACTCAGGAGTCACAGGCAGGGATCTCTATGAGTTTGGGGCCAGCCTGGTCTACAAAACTAGTTCCAGGACCGCCAGAGCCACACAGAGAAACCCTGCCTCAAAATACCAAAAAAAAGAAAGAAAAGAAAGAAAGAGAAAAATTCAGAACTTGATATAAAATTATGCCAATAAATGCAGCAAAACATGTTCTTTCCCATAAATTGTGTTGTATGAACAAGATATATGTGTGAATAAAAATTAATCTTGATCCATAACTCACACACACACACACACAGAACTAATTCAAGAAGATTTGGATTGTTAAATATAAAAGCAAAAGTAATAAAGTTCTTGCAAGTGTAGAGCAATGACCTTGTATTCTTAAGAAGGAGAAACTTCTTTTCAATAAAATGAATAAGCAGAAGATCAGGTAGGCTGCNCTGAGACCTTCTCCACTCTCTCTGCTGCTCCACATCCAATTCTCAGGGTCACGCCTAGCACTGCAACAGACCATCTTTCCCTGGCCTTCCCTTCCCTCAGCACCCAACACTAGAAAGCATTCCCAATGAACACGCCAGCCAAGCAGGCCAGTAAAACAGGCAACACACAGNCAACACACTTTCTGAAAATCCAGACAGGAAAGAGAAACCAAGGAACAAAACACCTACCCAGCAAAGACAGACCCAGAAATCAGCATCTAGACCTATAATTATCCCAAACCCAAATTCCCAGATACCAGCATAAGAANATAATCAACAATAGACAGGACAATATGTCTCCACTAGAGCCCAGATATCCTACCACATCAGGCCCTGAATATTCCAACATAGCTGAAGCACAAGTTTAAAACCTCAAAACCAACTATGTGAAGATGTTAGAGGTCCTTAAAGATGAAATGAATAACCCCCTTAAAGAAATCCAGGAAAATATGAACAAATAATTGGAGAAAATGAATAAATTCTTTAAAGAAAATCAAGAGAAAAAAACAGTCAAAGAAAATAAATAAAATTGTTCAAGATCTGAAAATGGGAATAGAAGCAATAAAAAAAACCACATTTCTGGAAATGAAAGAATTAGGAATACAAACAGGAACTACAGACACAAGCTTCACCAACAGAATACAAGAGATGGAAGAAAGAATTTCAGGCATTGGAGATACCATAGAAGAAATNGAAACATTGGTCAAAGAAAATGTTAAATCTACAAAGTTTCCAACATAAAATATCCAGGAAATCTGGTACACTATGAAAAGACCAAACCTATGAATAATAGGAATACAAGAAGTAGATGAATACCAGCTCAAAGGATCAGAAAATATTTTCAACAAAATCATAGGAGAAAACTTTTCTAACCTAAAAAAGGAGAGGCCTATAGAGGTACAAGACATATACAAAACACCAAATAGATTGGACCAGAAAATAAAGTCACCTGGCCACATAATAATCAAAACACTAAACATACAAAACAAANGAAGAATATTAAAAGCTGTGAAGGAAAAGACCAAGTAACATATAAAGACAGACCTATTAGAATTATACTTGACTTCTCAATGGAAACTCTGAAGGCCAGAAAGGCTTGGTCAGATATGCTGCAGACTCTATGAGAACACAGATGTNAGCCCACATTATAATACCCAGCAAAACTTTCAATCATCTTAGATGGAGAAAATAAGATATTCCATGACAAAGTCAAATTTAAACAGTATCTATCTACAAATCCAGCCCTACAGAAGGTGCTAGAAGAAAAAAATTCAAGCCATGGAGGTTAATTACACACAGGAAAACACAGGATAAAAATAATCTTACACCAGCAAAACCAAAAGAAGAGAAACATAGACATACACATACATACACACCACCACCACTACCACCACCACCACCACCAGCAACAACAATATAACAGGAATTAACAATCATTGGTCATTGATATCTCTCAATATCAATGGCCCTAATTCCCCAATAAAAAGACACAGATTAGCAGAATGGACGCAAAATCAGGATCCATCCTGCATACAAGAAACATGCATCAACCTCAAGGATAGATATTACTGTGGGAGCCCACAACAGACTCAGCTTCCCAGTTTGAATCTGAAGCATATTCTGAGTCAATAGAATTCAGGCTTGCCTGCTCCAGAGCCCTGAGAAAGTCCTGATTAGCTTGAANAGTCTCCTTGAAGGACTGTGAGAAAGTCCTGATTAGGCTCTTGGAAGGAACATACTATCTAGCTAGACGCAGGCTGCTGATGCCAGCCGGAGGTACACTGAGATAGAAAATGAAACTGCCTGCTCCTTGACTCCAGGACGNGATAGATAATGNTTGAATGCCTNTGCTGTGCATTGTTCTACTTCTATCCTACAAGACTGCATATAAATTGGCTGCGAAATAAACTCAGGCACTGTTCAGCATTGACAGGCAGTCCTCTTGACTCCTTTCTGTCTTCTTCATTGTCTCTACAATCCACATGCCTCCACCCAGCTACCCAGTTGACTGGTTGGCAGGCTCCGACCTCATGATAAAGGGTTGAAAAAAGATATTACAAGCAAATGGATCTAAGAAGCAAGCTGGTGTAGCCATTTTAATATCTAACAAAATAGACTTCAATCCAAAATTAATCAAAAGGGATAGAGAACGACACTGTATATTAACCAAAGAAAAATCCACCAAGNTAACATTTCAATTCTTAACNTCTATGCCCCAAACACAAAGGTATACACTTTTATAAAAGAAACATTATAACTGCTTAAAACATGTATTGACCTTCACACACTCATACTGGGAGACTTCAATACCCTATTCTCACCAATGGACAAGTTATCCAGACAAAAACTAAACAGAGAAATGCTGGAACTAACTGACATTATAAACCAAATGAACCTAACAGATATTTATAGAACATCCCACTCAAATACAAAAAAATATACCTTCTTCTCAGCACCTTATGGAACTTTCTCCAAAATTGACCATATACTCAGACATAAAGCAAGTCTTNATAGATGCAAGAAAATTGAAATAACTCCTGTATTCTATCAGACCACCACTAATCAAAGCTGGATATCAACAACAGAAACAATGGAAATCTTACAAATTCATTGAAACGAACAACTCTTTACTGAATGAAAACTGGGTCAAGATAGAAATAAATAAATTAAAGACTTTTAGGATGGAAAGTTCATAGCACTAAGTGCCTGGATAAAAAAAATTAAAATCTAGCTNGGGGGTGGTGATGCATGAGTTTAATCCCAGGACAGGGGAGGCAGAGGCAGGTGGATCTCTGTGAGTTTGAGGCCAGCCTGGNCTACAGAGTGAATTCCAGGACAGCCAGAGCTGTTACACAGAGAAATCTTGTTTCAAAATTACAAAAACTGAAAGAGATCTTATACTAGCAATGGAACAGCACACTTGAAAGTTCTAGAACAAAAAGAAGTAAACACACCCAAGAGGAGTACATGACAAGAAATTATCAAAATGAGGGCTAAAATCAATAAAATAGAAACAAAGAGAACAATACAAAGAATCAGTGAAACCAAGAGTTGGTTGTTTGAGCAAGTCAACAAGATAGACAAACTCTTACCCAAACTTACTAAAAGACACAGAGAGAATATCCAAATTAACAAAATCAGAAACAAACAGACACTGATAAAACAACAGACACTGAGGAAAACTAGAGAATCATAAGGACATACTTTAAAAATGTATACTCAACAAACTGGAAAATCTAAAAGAAATGGATATTTTTCCTTATAGGCACCACTTACCAAAGTTAAATCAAAATCACATAAGCAATTTAAATAGACCCATAGCCCCTAGTGAAAAAGAAGCAGTCATTAAAAGTCTCCCAACTAAATAAAGCCCAGGGCCAGATGGTTTTTAACACAGAATTCTACCAGACTTCCATAGAAGAGTTAACACCAATACTCCTCAAATTTTTCTACAAAGTAGAAAAAGAAGGAACATTGTCCAATTCATTTTATGTGGCCATGTTTACCCTGATACCCAAATTACATAAAGACTCAACAAAGAAGGAGAATTACAGACCAATTTCCCTTATGAACACAGGGGCAAAAATACTCAAAAAAGTACTTGCCAACTGAATCCAAAAACACATCAAAAAGATCATCCACCATGATCAAGTAGTCAGGGATGCAGGGATGGTGCAATATACAGAAATCGGTCAATGTAATACACAATATAAATAAACNAAGTCAAGGGCCAGATGGATTCAGCCCAGAATCCTACTACATTTTCAAAGAAGACTTAATGCCAATACTCCTCAAATTTTTCTACAAAGTAGAAAAAGAAGGAATATTGTCCAATTCATTTTATGTGGCCGTGTTTACCCTGATACCCAAATTACATAAAGACTCAACAAAGAAGGAGAATTACAGACCAATTTCCCTTATGAACACAGAGGCAAAAATACTCAAAAAAGTACTTGCCAACTGAATCCAAAAACACATCAAAAAGATCATCCACCATGATCAAGTAGTCAGGGATGCAGGGATGGTGCAATATACAGAAATCGNTCAATGTAATNCACAATATAAATAAACAGAAAGAAAAAAAACCACATGATCATCTTATTAGATGTAGAAAAAGCCTTTGACAAAAATCAAACATCCCTTCATGATAAAAGTCTTGGAGAGATTAGGGATACAAGAGACACATCTAAACATAATAAAGGCAATTTACAGCAAGCTTATAGCCGACATCAAATTAAATGGAGAGAAACTCAAAGAAATTCCACTAAAATCAGGAACAAGACAAGATTGTCCAGTTTCTCCATAGCTATTCAATAACATATATGAAGTTTTAGCTAGAGCACTAAGACAACTGAAAGAGATCAGGGGATACAAATTGGAAAGGAAAAAGTCAAAGTATTGTTACCTGCAAATGATATGATAGTATATGTAAGTAACCCTAAAAATTCCACTAGGGAACTACTACAGCTGATAAACACTTTCAGAAAAGAGACTGGATACAAGATTAACTAAAAAAAAAAAAAGTAGCTCTCCTATGTACAAATGGAGTGAGAATGAAATCAGGGAAACAACACCCTTCACAACAGCCTCAAATAATATAAAATATCTTGGGGAAACTCTAACCATGTAAGTGAAAAATTTGTATGATAAAAACTTCAGCCAGGTAGAGGTGGTGCACACTTTTAATCCCAGCACTCAGNAGGCAGAGACAGGTGGATCTCTGTGAGTTTGAAGCCAGCCTGGTCTACAAAGTGAGTTCTGGGACAGCCAAAGCTACACAGTGATATCCTGTCTCAAAAAAACAAAAAAACCAACAACAAAAAAACCCCAAAATTTCAAGTCTTTGAAGAAAGGAATTGAANAAGATATCAAAAGATGGAAAGANCTCNTATCCCCNTGGATTCATAGGATTTACAAAGTAAAAATGGTCATCTACAGATTCAACACAATCTCCATCAAAATTCCAACACAATTATTTACAGACATTGAAAGGATAATTCTCAACTTCATATGGAAAAACAAAAAACCTAGAATGGCTAAAACAATTCTGAACAATAAAAGAACTGCTGGAGGTATCACCATGCTTGACTTCAAATTGTACTACAGAGCTCTAGTAATAAAATCTACATGGTAATGACATAAAAGCAGCCATGTTGATCAATGGAATTGTCTGGAAGATCCAGACATAAATCCGCACACCTATGCACACCTGATTTTGATAAGATGCCAGGGATATACACTGGAAAAAGAAAGCATCTTCACCAACTAGTGCTGGCCAAATTAGATAGCTGCATGTAGAAGAATGCAAATAGATACATATTTATAACCTTGCACAAAACTCAAGTCCAGATTTATCAAAGACCTCAACATAAAACCAGATACACTGAACCTGATAGAAGAGAAAGCGGGGAATAGCTTTGAATGCATTGGCACAGGAGACGACTTCCTGAACACCTATATCACAGGCACTAGGATCAATGATTAATACATGGGACCTCATGAAACTGAAAAGCTTCTGCATGACAGAGGACACCATTAATCAAACAAAGAGACAACCTACAGAATGGGATAATCTTTTACCAAATTCACACCTGATAGAGGTCTAATTTAAAAATACATAAAGAACTCAAGAAATTAGATATAAAAAATCTAATAATCCAATTTAAAAATTGGGTACAGATCTAAACGGAGAATTCTCAACAGAGGAATCTCAAATGGCCAAGAAAAACTTAAAAGAAATGCTCAATATCCTTAACCATCAGGGAAATGCAACTCAAAATTACTTTGAGATTCTGTCTTAAACCTGTCAGAATGGCTAAGATCTTAACACAAATGACAGCTCATGCTTGTGAGGATGTAGGAGAACACTACTCCATTGCTGTCAGGAATGCAAACTTGGGCAGCCACTATGGAAATCAATATGGAAGTTTCTCAGAAAATTGGGAATCTATCTACCTCAAGACCCAGCTATATCACTCCTGGGCATATACCCAATGGATGCTCAATCATACCATGAGGACACTCGCTAAACTATGTTCATTGCAGCTTTTGTCATACTGTCTAGAACCTGGAAACAACCTAGATGTCCTCAACTGAAGAACTGATAAAGAAAATATGGTACATATACACAATGGAGTATTACTCAGTTTTTTTTTTAAAAAAAGGCATCATAAAATTTGCAGCAAGTGGATGGAACTAGAAAAAAATCATCCTGAGTGATGGAACCCAGACTCAGAAAAACAAAGATGATTTGTACTCACTTATAAGTAAATGTTACTGTTAAGTAAATGATAATCAAGCTACAATCCACAGTTCCTGAGAGGTTAGGTAAACAGGAGGATTCTTGGGGGGGTGTATGGGCCTCCCTGGAAGAGGAAATAGAATAAATTTTGAGGGTGGACTGGGGGGGTAGGTAGGAAAGGGAGCAGAAAGGATCAGATGGAGGGAGGATGGAGAGAGAGAGTATGGGGAAAGACAGCTGGAATTGGGAGCTTTGGGGGTAGTGTGGAAACCTAGTGCAGTAGAAACTTCCTGGAATATATGAGGGTGACCCTATTGAATACTCTTAGTAATGGAGTGTATTACTCAGAGTTCTCTAGAGTCACAAAACTTACGGAAAGAATATATATATATGGGAATTTATTGGAATGACTTATAGGCTGCAGTCCAACAAAGTCTGGTAATGAATGGAATGTCCAAGAATCTAGTAGCTGCTCAGTCCCACAAGGCTGGGTGTCTCAGCTGGTCTGCTGGGATCCTGAAGGAGTGGATGTGCTGATGAGGTGAGGGCAAGCAGGTGAAGAAAAAACCCCTCCTTCTTCCATTGTCCTCATATAGGCTTCCAGCAGAAGGTGTGGCCCAGATTAAAGGTGCACCTTCCAGCCTCAAGGTCTGGATTAAAAGTGTGTGTCTTCCCACCTCAAGATCAGGATAAAAGACATGTTGTCTTCTTGCCTCAAGATATGGATCACAAGTGTGGCCTCTATTTCTGGATTAAAGTTCATTACAGTCATAGTCAAGTTGACAACTAAGAATAGCCATCTCATGGAGANTACAGAGTCTGAACTGGCCATCTTTTATAGCCAGGCAAGGCTTCTAGTGGGTGAACTGGGTTGCAAGAGGGAGTCCCATGGAGATCCCTAAACAACTCAGTCTGGTGCTAGGGCAGAAGGCTGCTCTCTGAAAACTGACAGCATGCCCCNTTGCTGAGGATAAAATCCACACAGCTCATTGAATATAGAGAGGTCCAGTAGGCCTGTATGGAGCCTTCACCCCTATGTTCTAGTCTCTTTGGCACAATAAGGTACTATACAGGCTATAAGAAGAGAAATCTAGACATCAACCCAGTCACAAAACCTTCCACCTACAATTCATCCTGCCTGCAAAATGTGCTGGGGCAATGGTGGCTCAGAACTTGTGGGGTTGTCCAACTAATATTTCATTTAACTTGAGGCCCATGTCATGAGAGGGAGCCCATGACCTATACTGCCTGGATGGCCAGGAACTAGAGACTGGATAGCCCAGAGACCTCGGGTAGAACCAAACACAACTGGTCAAATAAAATCAATAAAATGATTCCTAATGATAGTTTACTATACTCATAGATCCATGCCTTGTCCAGTTGTCATCAGAGAGGCTTCCTTTGGCAGCAGATGGGAGCAGGTGCAAGAACCACAACCATGNGTTACGCAGAGAGAGTCTAAATTAGAGGTCTCCATCAGTCCTTAGAGATCCAAGAACCCCTCAGAAGAGGGAGAGGAAAGACGGTAGGAGTCAGAGGGGATGGAGGAANCCAGGAGTACATGGGCCACTAAATCAACTAAGCAGGGCTCATANGGGCTCATAAGAGACTGAAGTGGCAAACACAGAGCTGGCACAGGTCTGCACCAGGTCCTCTGCATGTATGTTATGGCTGTTAGCTTGATATTTTTGTGGGACTCCTAATAGTGGGATCAGATATGTCTCTAATTCCTTTGCCTGCTCTTCAGACTCTTTTATTCCTATCAGGTTGCCTTGTTCAGCTTTAATATGAGTACTTTTGACTTGTCTTATTGTATTTTGTTTTGTCCTATTTGGCTGTCATCTGTTAGAGGCCTGCTCTCTTCTGAAGAGGAAATGGAGGGGGAGTAGATCTGGGGGAGAGGGAAACTGTGGTCAGGATGAGAGAAGAATTTTTAATTAAATTAAAAAATAAAATAAACAAGCAATAACAAGTGAAAATCTTTCTATATAGGNCTTTGGCAAAAATCAAAACATCATCACAAGTCATTATTTAGTATTAAAAAGTCAAATCAAGTCATAAATTGATAGAAATCATTTGCACTTCATGTATCATAGGTCTTGAATTCAAGCGAAATATATAACTTCTATATATAAATAATGACAATTCAAACAACACAGTGAGAATGGACAATATATTTTCCATATTTTCATTTCACAACAGGGAAATGTGAATATTGATAAACACATGAAAAGATGCACAATGTTCTTGACTAGTGGGAAAAGAAAACTGAGACCATAATGGGATGCTACCATATCCAGTAGAGTAACTATAATTACTGACTAGTGTAGTGGATAGCTATTTTGGCTTTTAGCTATAAGGTGGCCCCTTTAGCCAGGTAGCTAAGACCTCCCTTTTAAAGCGTGGTCAACTTGAGCCCCTTAAAAAATCTGGGATGCTACGTGATCGGTCTCTCCTGCTCCTGCTCCTGCTCCTGTCATTTTGGGATCGCTGAGATCTTGGAAGACAAACTAAAGTCCGAGCCAGATTTCTCCACTGGATCGCGTCGCTCTCCTGTTCAACCCTGTACTCGCTCCCTCCCCCCCTGTTCCATAAGTTGTTTCTAAAATAAAGCTATCTTGATAAAATATATAAATAATAGGGATGGCCATCTAATTACCATAATAGAATAGCAATGCTCCCNTTTGGCAAAGATGATGTACAGCTGACATTCTCACTCTGTGTAGTGGTATAACTATTTGAAACTCTGCTAAGCCTGTTTCTCATATAATTAACCATAGCCCTTGTATTAGTAAGAGTTCTCTGGAGGAACAAAACTGACTATATATGTATATGGGATTTATTAGAATGGCTTATAGGCTGTGTGTGGTCCAACTAGTCCAACAATACCTGTCTATCAGCAGAAGTCCAAGAATCTAACAGTTGTTGAGTCCATGAGGCTGGATGTCTCAGTTGGTCTTCAGTATATACTGGAATCCCAAAGTAGGCTCTAATGCCAGTGAAGGAATGAACTTGACAGAANGATCAAGTGTAAGCAAGCAGAGAGCAAAAGCTTCCTTCTTCCATGTCCGGAAAGTATGGCCCAGATTTAAGATGGATCTTCNTACCTCAAAAATTCTGGATTAAAGGTGCATCTTCCTACTTCAAATGATTTAATTAAGAAAAATNCTTCACANGTATAGCCAGCCACTTGGGTTTTAGTTAATTCTAGATGTAGTCAAGTTGACAACCTAGAATAGCCATCACAATCCTATTAAATATTTTTCTAATGCCACTAGGCATTTCATCTCCCATATGAAAACATTCATTTACNGAAAGAATTGTAAAAACAAAAAAGAAGAAAGAAANANAANNNTTTTTTTATGCCAGCTTTGCATACAGTAGCAAAACATTGGAAAGAACCCAAANGCCAATCAAGAGAATGGATAANCAAATTATGGTTTATTCATACAATAAAGTGCCAATCAGCAATTAAGGAAGTAAATACTGACTCATGCAGCAATATAGATTAGATAAGTTTGAAATATTATATTGTAGAAAATAAATCACACGGAAAAGAAATCCTGTTTAGTTTATTTCGATCAAAATCAAAGTTTNTTTAAATCAAAATAGTGTTTTGCTCTGGGCAAGGAGGACCAAACAACTAGAAATTAATTTTGGAAAAATTAAGATGGTGATGNTGTNCATAGTGTGTTCACATTCTTGATGACACCATCTATACTCTTGCTGTNACTCATTAGAGTGATTTTAAGGTTATTNCATTTTAAATATATAATATGAAAACATTTAAGTATCAGCCAGTGTAAGTCACCACATGAATAGAATAAATGATAAAATNATTTGGTTATCTAAACTGGTATTCAAAAAAATTTGATAAAATTCACCCTAATTCATGATTAAAAACTGACTGAAGAGATAGTTCAGTGGTTAAGAGCACTTACTACTCTTGCAGAAGACCCAGGTTTGATTCCTAGCACCCACATGGTGATTCTTGACTTCTTGTAACTCNAGTATCCAGGGGATTAGAAGNGAGATTCAGAAGGGCAGTAGTGATGAGCAAGATGGCCCTGACAAGACAAAAGNTGCAGGTGGTAGGATACTTGGACTAGGTTAGGAGGCTAGTCCTACCCTCAGTGGCTGGGAGCAATTCTCATCAACAAGATAACCTTTGAGTTTGATGCTCTGAGCCGCAGGCCAATGATGTCACCTATCTATCATTCACAACTGTGGGACCTGAGAACTTTGAAGTGCCAGTGTGTACTGGATACCCAAAGCAACATCCCTCCAGAAGAATGG
>LZPO01087769.1:15661-29833 GCA_001675575.1 Neotoma lepida | reverse complement strand
ATACATGCAAATACATACAAATCAATAAAAGGTAAGTAAATCTTTAAAGGCCTTCACTGAGAAGGAAACAATATCAACAGATAGTCAATGCAGAAGGGAAAGAGCAGGAAGGGCAGCTTGGTGTCAGATGGAAGTAGANTTCAAGAACTTCATGGATAAGAAATGAAATCTGGGATAAGGGTAAAGGAGGATGCCTTTCTGCTTTGCTGGGACAGCCTCATCTGTGTTTGATGACTGAAACATAACAGATTCCTCTCACTAACGGACATCGTTACTGATCACTGAAGAAATTGGTTAATAAATTCACTTCATTTTCAAACAGTCCCTTTATTAAAATATCAGATCATACTGGGAAGGGTTCAACCTCAGTTTGTGTAAGTAGAAACTTATTGCTAACAACTAAAAGACAGGGAGACAGCAAAATTCCAAAGAAAGAGTGAAAAGCAATGGCTTCTCCATCAACACAGTTTGGTCAGTCCTTAGCCATAGGGTTGTAAACTTTTTGATTGAGTAAAGTCTATGAATTATTGGGCACACCCTACCTGTGTGTTAAAGCTTCCAAAGGGTGAGTTATGTGTGTTTCTCACATCTCCTGTAGTCTTCATGTTCCTCCTTCTATTGGCTGTTTTCCAGACCTGCCCTCTCTCTGCTTCATCATGGTTAGGGTTTGGATCTCTTTAGTTTTAGTCAACTTTGAACATTGTAAATCATATCCTTCACTCAAACGGCTGTCTCTTAACTTGACACTCTGATTATAAGGAGTCAGGATGCTACAACAGACTAAAAAAAAATAAAAATCTACTTCCAGTTCTAATACACGATTCAAGGCAAGTTTGTTAACAATGAAGGATCATTACTCATTATTATTTATGTTTTTCCTATACTCAATATTATAAAGTAATGACAGAAGAAATAGTACTTTTGGAGAAAAATTCTATTTATTACTCTGCTGTGGTATGTCTACAAAGATGAGTACTAAAATAAATTTGAAGTTGCACTCCAATAATTCCAAATTCAATCTTCTACTATAGAACCCCTTCATAAATCAAAGTTCTGAATTTTGTTTTATCCTGTCATGGTTTAAGCTAAATTCTAAATTTCACATTAGTCTTTTACAAGGTATGCAAACTGACTTCTAAAGCAATCTGACAAAAATAACTTGAAATTTCAGTGGAGATAGGAGTTCCTCTCTGGAGAGTGAGCAAGTCAGAAGGCTGTGGGGAATGTCTCACACAACTGCAATTGAAATCACTTCAAAAAACAGGGTGTATCTTCAATTTTTATTGCATTCAAAAAAAACTCGGAAATAGGGTAAAGCTTTGCCAGTAACTTGTAAAAGCACCACTAGTCTACCACAGTAACATCCCTGGAACTCATCCTCATGTCATTTAGATACAATGGCACCTTTAAATCTGCGTTAAATACCAGTATATGCTAACATGTAGAATCATGTCTTTGTAAAAACAGATGCAGGGTCCAGATGAATGCATTTAGAAATGACATTACTTCCTGTGACTCTGTGGGATGTTTAGACTTCATGTCTACTGTGGTGGTTTGAATAAGAATGGCCCATGTAGGCTCAGATATTTGAATGCTTATTCACCAGGGAATGGCACTATTTGCAAGGATTAAAAGGATTAGGAAGTGTGAACTTGTTGGAGGAAATATGTCACTGGGATGGGTTTTGAGGTTTCAAGTGCCCATTCCAAGTCCAGAGTCTCTCTGCCTAAGGATCATAATGTAGCTCTCAGCTACTGCTCCAGTGCCACGCCTGATGCTATGCTCCCTGCCATGTTGATAATGCACTAAACCTCTGAAACTGTAAGCCAGCCCCAAATAAATGTTTTCCTTTATAAGAGTAACCTTGGTCATAATGACTCTTCATAGCAGTAGAATAGTGACNAAAACAGTACTAAATGTGTAATCATCACAGATAAACTATAGAACAATTATATTAAATCACAGAACCACAATACTCACATACTGTTTACTCCTAGTTTTTGTCACTCATCCATTTGACTTACAATACAAAGGAGACTCTGGGAGTGAGGGAAATAATTGCTTCCCAAGTACTGACTTCATGCAATTGCCATAAAAGCTGTGGTTAACATCTTTGATGGTGAAGGGCCTTGAACAAAATCTGAGTTAGCAAGGTTTCTGTGATTGTAAATAAGAGGTTATCATTTGGTACCTACAATTCTCCTTTTCATATGATTCTCCTAATATATATGTTTAACAGATAATAGATATATAAAATTACTTGTAGTTTAAAGACACAAGAACTAAAGCTCAACAAGATTATATGCAAATTGTATAAAATTAGTATATGGTACTTCCAAGTTCAAACCAGGATCTGCCATATTTCAAAGTTTATATTCTCTTATCATTCTAACATCACAATTCAAAACAATAACCTCAAGTGTTAAGAATCAAGAAAGACCAGGATCCAAATCTGTTGCAGAATACTTGTTTAGCATGTGTGAAATACTGGGTTCAGTCATTAACACCAAAAGGGAAAGTTAACTTAAGGGAGACTATTTCAAGTGACAGATATGTCACATATACTCCCAAAGTGTAATTATTTCATTGATTAATTTTTCTAAAGAATCAAGTAGGACATGATGGTGCATGCCTATAATCTCAGCACTCAACAAGACAAGGCAAGAGAATTATAAACTCAATGTAAGCCTGGGCAACATACTGGGATCATGACTCAAACATCCATATACAAAACAAACAACACTAGAAAGCTAATCCCTTGGGGCCAGTGAAACGGTTCAGTGGTCAAACAGTTTGTGATGCAAGCCTGATGTCCTGAGTTTGACCCCATGAACCTATGTAAAAGTGGAAGGTGAGAACTCACTCCACAAAGCTGTTGTCTGGTCCACACACAGGTGCCCTAGCATGCATACNCCCATTATACACACATAATGAATATGTTTTTGAGGAATTTGAAAAACGAATCCCTGGAATAGCTGATATGCTACACTAGAGTAATTTACCCTGTGAAATTTTATAATGTTGACATCAACTATTCCCAGGAGAGGAATGTTATGTTTTTCCTTAGTGTGGGAGAAAGCTTTGCTAAAAGGCAACATTTTGAAACAGGTCTTGAAGAACAAACAAGAGTTCAGCTTCCAACAATGGCATTTGGCAAATGGCAAGGTAATTAAAGGCTTAGGTGAGAAGAACTCTGGCTTCTTGACATGTTTCAGGGATTACCGCCCAAAGAAGCTCAGGAATGGTCCCCTCTTTCTTCGATGTGCACATCTCAGCTCCTGCCTTTCTGAACACACTTGATTTTAACATTAAAATTAGAATCATTTGCCAAGATTAGGAACCCCCCATTACTTTTTTTTTAATTAAGAAATTTTTCCACTCATTCTACATATCAACCACAGATCTCCCTCCCATCTTTCCTCCCACTTCCCCTTCCCCCAGCTTCCCCCACCACAACCCACCCTCCATCCCTTCCTCCAAAGGAGTAAGGGATCCCATGGGGAGTCACTCAATTACTTTTAAAACCTTGAAACAGAAAGTAATCAAGACTCCTGTTAGATTTGTGTAGTAGCTCCCTACATTTGTGAACTTCTCTACTGGTGAAGCTAAATCAGCAATTTCAAGTTGTCAACAGAATCCGAAAAGATGTTCCACTTAGCACTCTTTTTCTTTCCCAGAAAAGCAGACACCTTTGCCACCAAGTGCTTCCTTAGACCTGGATTCATGAAATTTCTGCTGAGTACACTTCATTAACCATTTGATCCATTATATGTTTACAGCATCTGATTCTACATGTAATGTCTTTAAAACAGGTGCAGCTTCATTGTCTGTGAATATATTCTTTGCCTCTTGGAAGATTTTTAAAAGTGATTTTTGTGATTAAGTGGTATCTCTGCTGCTAACCCCAAGTCACTCAAACTTTCCTTTTGAAATGAACATTTCTTTCAGATAATACATGCTCTCTACGGGTAGTCTGCCCACTTTTCAAATGCAATGATCCTGTCTTCTGTAGATATGAAATTTTCAAAAGATATTGGCATAATGCAGGAGAAAATGCCATCCTTTCATTATGTTCAAAATTGATCTGACCCCTGAGCTAGCACTTTGGGGAATTGGGCTACATAATCATGTAGACACTTTTAGGAAATGTCTGATTTATGGATTTATTTTTTATATACAGATTTCACACTTCTGGCTTTGTAGGATTGCATCCGGTCTTCCTTCTCAATATATTGCAAAAGTCAGAAAGCTGTATATTGGCATCAGGGCTGCATTTTAGGGTCAGCTAGAAATATGTCCTCTGCTCTACACTGTCTCTAGTGCCAACACATTAAGGGGCATTCACTTTGTATCAGTCAGCATCCTTTCCATCCAGTGGGGATTTACTCTGTATTGGCATCCTATTCTCTCCAGGAGGGATTTTGTGTTTCTCATTTACTTGATGAATAAGGGAATCTAAAGATGATTTTATACCCTAGTTGTTGCCCTACGTTAAAAAGAAAATTCGACTTCTCAATCTATTATTCAATAGTGTTTATACTTCTTCCTCTCAGATAAATTTAGTAAGTATGTTGTTTTTTCACTATTTAGTTTCCATTTACTAACTCATTATTCTATCACAATTCTAGTAAATAAATCATATGGTAAATGTAGTGTGGATGATAAGCCCTTACTTTTTTTAATATTTTTATTCATCATTTTATTTATTATTTATTTATTCTCTCTCTCTCTCTCTCTCTGTGTGTGTGTGTGTGTGTGCGCACACACGTGTGCATGAATACACACACATGCACGTTTACGGTGTGCATGTGTCACAGTGCCCATGTGGAGGCCAGTAGACAACTTGAGGGTCATCTTCCACCATAGTGTTCCAAGGATTGAACTCAGGTCATCAAATTTGGTGGCAAACACCTTTTACCCACTGAGCCACATCACTGGTTCCAAACCCTTATTTGAATTGAGTTTTTTATTGAAATCATTCCTTACTGTTAAAAAGTTGAAGGAAGCAATATGGTTAGCATGGTACATTCAATTAATATGAAAAAGGAGTCCAGTAAAACCTGCTGATCTTGTTTCCTGTCCTTTTCAAATGGCTGTGCCTTAGATAGACCCAACCTTCTTCAACTGTCTATGATTCCTTAAGTTGTTATGAATAAATATAAAACTTCTTCAATTAGCACTTAAGGGAGACAGAGTCATGTGACTGATTTCAAAGNAGTATTAATGTGACTGAGTGAGAACCCCCATCTCTATGGTTCTAGAAAGGAAGCAGACTACCAAATAGCTATTTGGGAAGTTCATAAATAATCCAATCTTGAACATGAAATAAAATATATTAGGGTAAAAGACAACAAAAATGATGATTTATACAGAAGATGAGATAATATATATATATATTTTTAAAGTAGATTTTCTCTGAAGAATTGGCATCAGTAAATTAATAAATTAAANAGGAATTAGAATAGCTAAAAGTATTAACAAAAAGAACTGCTTGTTTTCAATTTTAATAACATCATCTAAAATTTTAAAGTTGACTTAAGTAAATTAGTTAAGATCATGATCTTCCAGGCATATAAGTGATATCTGAGTGTTGAAAAGGGCACCTGTTTCAGGTGCCTGAAAAGTACAGGAGTGCTTGTTTCCACACATGCGAGCATACGCAGAAGAATTCATGCTACTGCCTGCCAGCTCTGGGAAAGAAAGCCATCTCCATTCTTACCCCATGTGGATCAATGAGTGGAACACAGAGGGATGAGTGTCTCCCCTGCTTCCATGGTACAAGCAGTGGGAGATGCATGTAGCCAACCCGTGTACTCTCCCTGTGCACTCCTGACAAAGTCAGGCCAATAACTTAAGTAGAATGAATGAGGTCAATACACGAGCCATGCCCACAGCCTTATTCCTTTATTTTGGGATTAACCAAATTGGACTGAAGAGCTGCTAGCCCACAGCACTGCTAGAAACAAAGTACAAGGGGAGATGCTTACAAGAGAGCCAGGAAGGAAATGACTTTCTCTATGTCATCGAGTTTCAACCCCTTTAGCCTCTAATGGCTGTCTCTTATACACATCTAGATGTGTATAAGAGACAGACAAAGTACAAGGGGAGATGCTTACAAGAGAGCCAGGAAGGAAATGACTTTCTCTATGTCATCGAGTTTCAACCCCTTTAGCCTCTAATGGAGACTACAATCACAACAAACACACTGAAGCTCTTACTGTGCACCCCCCAGCATTATAGTGCTTTTTAGCATGTTGACTCCATTTCTGCATTAGTGTAGTAATTTAAGGTGTACATCACTATCGTGCATATAGTACTACACAAAAATGCAAAACTCAGGTGCTATGAGGTCAGGTGGTTTANCTGCTGCTGAATCCAACCAACCTGCCTCTAATAACTCATGCATGTATTCATTCACATTTTTCACTGTGCCATACATTTAAACTGNTAACTAAGCATTTGTGTAAGAATTACCAAGTAATCCTTGTGTTTAAGATGATTTATTATAGAAGACTTACATGGGCGAATATATTAGTGAAGTTGCTGATTCTCTTCCTCTACAAGGGAAAAGTGATTATTTTATAGAGTTAGTGGAGTTTTAAAGGACTCCTGTGGCCTCTCACACTCCCGGAAACTCCCTGATGTGTCACGTATTGTGGGACATTTGATGATTTGCTCTGACAACACAAGAGAACCAGAGAATGAGAAAGGGATAGCAGGGAGAGGGAAAGTGAGGAATACTCCTTGCCTATTGCTTAATCTGNTGCTCACTAAGAGCCAAGGATTAGATGTTTGATAATAGTTGAGCATTACAAACATGAGTGAGACTTATATATCCATAAGTGGTTCCAAGCCTATGCTCCTTTACCTGTAAAAATTTGGTAGAGATCGCCTTTGTGTGTTTCTATTGATACCCCAGGCCTCTTGTATATGATGGATGTCATATGGAATTGATAAGGATATAAGGAAATGATATGTTTGCAGTGGAATGGAGAACAGTTAACACAGATGAAGCGCATAGTCTAAGTGGTTTTGACATCGTTGTGATGATGAACAGCATCCGTTTCTTACAACTTTTCCTACTCCAAAGTATCAAAGAATTAATCTGTAACAATTCTTTACACAAATATTCAAGATTTCAATTTTCAATAATGAATACTCACTTTGCTTTTACATAATTTTAATTATAATTTCAGAAATGAAACATGAGCAATAGGACTTTATGTACTCCTGAAATAATGAATAATTTAACCCACTAACACACAATAGAAGCAAATGATTAATTGTGGATTCAATAGACATTTTTNGTCAGTCATATTTATTGACAGTTATATATTGCAAAGCCCAGAATGTCTTTATTGATAGTTAATTATTTAGATCAGTTCTATGACTTCTAGCCTCCATTTTCTAATATGAAAAGGTATTGTAAACAAACAACTTGCATTAATATTAAGTTTATGTTCTTGCATGACAGTCAATTTGCTTTAATAAACACTATTCCAAATTAAAATAATGCTTTCTGGACACATGAGCACTAGACATGCATCTGAAAACAAAAATTTTCAATATGACACTTTCGAGAACATCCTTCTCAATCCAAGCCTGAACTAATCATCCTGTTTACAAACATTCCTAAATTGGGATGAGGGAGCTGGCTTAGGACTTAAAGCACTGAGGAATAGGGTTTGGATCCCCAGAACACACATAAATGCTGGGTGAGCATAACAGCCCTCCTGTAATTCCAGCCTCAGAAGGAGGAGACAGGGCCACCTAGAGCAAGTGGGCTAGTGAGANTAGTCCTATCTACAAGTTCTGTGTTTAATAGAGAGAGAGAACCTACCACCAATAAGGTGAAGGAACAATGACAGATCATTCCTAAAATTAACTTTGAGCCTCCTCAAGCACACATGGTACACATCCACATGCACAGTTGCATACACTCACTCACCCCCTTACATACAATCTATAAAAATGAAAAATAAAGCAAGAATTCCTAAATTGTGTCTGTATGAAGGGAAAAATAAATAATAATTCAAAATGTCTGTTGCCAATTTGAAAAAGATATCTTACTTAAATGCTACATTCTACCAGACCACCCACTCACCTATCCGTCCATCTGATCATCTGCTCAAACATACATACTATCCTAGAACTCTATCTATAGATTAAGCTGGCCTCAAACTTGGAGATCCAACTGCCTCTGCCTCCAAAGATCTGGGATTAAAGGCATGTACCACCACCACCCAGCCATATTTCATTTTTTTAAGAGTCAAAAAAGAAGTTTTATTAAACCTAGAGGTCAAAGGAGAACTCAATGGCCTCGGTTTGTCTATAACANCACATATGATTAAAATTTTCTCAAAGCTAATTGTTACAAGTTTATCTTCTGGGGTCAGCAAGATTACTCACCAGGTAAAAGTGTTTTCTGCATAAGTTTGGAGGACCTGAGTTCAATTTCGAGGACCTGAGTTCAATTCCTGGAACCCATCTGTGCTAATTAATTTTAATAAGCAATTTTACACAACCTAGAGTTACCAGGGAAGACAGTTTCAATTGATGAATTTCATGGATCAGGTTGCCCTGCCAGACATATCTGTGGGGCATTGTCTTGATTATTAATCAGAATAGGAAGACCCACCCTGAATGTGGGTGGCATCATTTGTAAAGAAAACTCAATGAACTAAAGAGAACAAGCAAGCTCATTCATTTCTCTCTGCTCTTGATTTTAAACGTGATATGACCAGCTACCTTAAGCTTCTGCCTCTGTGATGGACTATTCCCTGCAATGATGGACTTTAACCTGGAATTGGAACTCAAATAAATACTTCCTCCCCTCAGTTGCTTTTGTTAGGTTGTTTTAATCACAGCAATAGGAATAAAACTAGAACAGGTAGAAAGAAAAGCAACTCCACAAAATTATCCTTTGACATTCACACAGACACCCTGGTGTGCCCATGTCCTCCTCCCACATTAGATACATATAATAATGACAAGGTTTTTAAAAAAANTATTCCTCAGATCTTACTGGATTAAAATTGTATTTTTCCTTTATGTATTTATTATCCTTGAGCATGTCCACTTTGTTTCCAGCCACCTACAGCATCAATCCAGTCCATGTGTTCACTGTACATGTAACTTTCCTCACGCTGTGCATGCAAGCATTATAGTCCACAATTTGGAGAAGAAAGAATGATCTCTACAATGACTAGTTTATGGCAAAAAGGTGGCTGCTGGTTTTCTCAACACCAAGACAGATTGGCTGATATTGAGTTGGCAATTTAACTAACTCATAAAAAATTGAGCTCTCACAAGTCTTAGTGGATTTTTTCTCTCTGTTGCTTTGTTCTTTGTGGCCATCTTAAGGCATTACTAAGCATCAGTCATCCTGTGTCTGTCACTCCAACATGCTTTCATAGTTGATTACCTCCCTGAACAATGTGCTGGGGGATATCTTTCTATATGCTGTGAATATGTGTTGCTCTGATTGGTTGATAAATAAAGCTGTTTGGCCAATGGTGAGGCAGAATAAGGTTAGGCAGTACATTCCAACTGGAGAGAGAGGAAGGAGAAAGGCAGAGCTGAGGAGATGCTGTTAGCCGCCATCAGGAGAAGCAAGATGTAAAAGTGCTGGTAAGCCACAAGCCACATGGCAAGTATAGATTTATAGAAATGGGTTAATTTAAGATGTAAGAGCTAGCTAATGAGAAGCCTGAGTCATTAGGCAATATAGTTTGAAAATAATATAAGCCTCTGTGTGTTTATTTGTGTCTGAGCAACTGTGGGCCCAGACAGAACCTTTGACCCGAGAAAACTTACAGCTACAAATGGCACCCAGCGTGGTAGCAAAACTTTCCACGCAAAACCTGAGAAAGATTTTTTAAAAAAGATTCTAAAATGGAGTTAAAAATAGCTTTCTAGTGTGTCTCTAAGGCCAGCTGTGGCCTACAGGCCTGAGCTACAGTATGGCGGGTTTGTGGTGTGTAGCCTTGACCTGCAGCATGGTGGATTCCCACACAGTACACAGGGGGTCTCCAAGCTGTGCAGTATGCTGCTTGGTGGATTTAGCTCTTGCTAACACAGAAAAAAAGGNGTTTGGGTTTACATGCTGCTGGATGGAGGCATAGACCCACTGCCTCCCAGAGTCTGCAGAGAGCATGGATCCCAAAGCTGGCGGTAAACATACCACCACCATATTGGGAATCTGAGGTGGGTGGAGTCAGCAGCCAAGGCTGTCGCTTCTGTCCTAGACACACTGCAATTTCAAGCAATAGATCCACAAAAAGATAGATTCAGATGAAATAAACCTCTAAATGGTTTTCATTATGTNTTAAAATGTATGTAGGCTTGGAAAAGACAAGAAAAGGAGTATATGCAATTATATAAGAAATAGTTTAAANATAGTCTTTTAAAGAGACAGTAAAAGTAATATAAAAAATAAGCCATGTAAAGATGGAAATCACACAGAGAATCTGGATTATATTGTCTTTGAGATTTTTAACTGCAGAAAGACATTTAATTGTAAAGGCTGCTGAGTTAGACCAATATATATATTTTAAAGGTATCTTGACTTCAAAATTTGGGTCTAAGGATATGTTGCTTTGGAAAAGAGGTTCTGCTTTTGTTTCCACAGAAAATGAGAACCTGTGGATTGCTTCCAGGCTAATATGGTTTGATCAGCCAAGATCCCCTGAAAGGTCTCCGATGACACCATGGCCCAGATGACACCAACATCCAGAATGGCTTCAAGGCAACTGGCTCAGACAATACAGCCTCATAGACTATTCCAATCAGGACTTGACCATAATTCTTAATTTTCTCAGGATCCCCATAAGATTTCCAGCATCCTCAACCAGCAGAAAGTAGTATGAGAAGTTATGCCCAAATTCCCAAAATATTGTTTATAATGTTTATATTTATGTAAAAAGGGTTGATTATAAATGCAATCTATTTCTAAAGAAGGAAAGGGGATATTACAGATATGATAGGATGAAAGGGTAGATTATTGAATCTACTTTTAAAGAGCAACAACTTATTGAAATGTTTTACATTGCTATAGATTTTAGTTTATTACAAATTTAAAGTTAATTTCATTATACTGTATGTATATTTCTACTCTTGTTTAAGGTATTATGTTTATGTATCTCATTTAAATTATAATGGATAATTAAGAAATACAGATTAATAATTAGTCTTCTATGATAGTCAAACTTATGTTAGTTAAATTTTCCAGGTATACATATATTTTATTTAGGTAGGTAATCCTCAAACACTTCAAAGCCCTCCAGAATATGGCATTTAAAGTGTTTTAAAATCTTGGACTTTTCTGGACAATGAGACATGTCTGCTCCTGGCGGCACCAATTACTTCAAGGAAAATGAAAGGCACTGAATAAACTCATGGAGTTTGCTTTCTTTATGGCAAAAGTTACCCACTGGGCAAAAAAGTGCCCTTGCATTGATTGATTAACAGTATGTTGTATAAACTGGACATGCAGGACCCATAGGAAGGTGACCATTGAACTTTGCAAGGAGAGATGGTCCTTCAGGTTCCTGCTTCACAGAAGAAACTGCTAGACATTCTACAAGACACAGAGAGAAGCAACTGAGAAACTATAGGCCTATAGGCTGAAGAAGGATGCCCCAATGTTGCAGAGAAATTTTGGATGATTGTCCACGTGGGCAGCTGTCTCTGTCATTTCCAGAATTTTGAAAGTTGCTTACAATGCATTTCCTGTTTACCTAGGTAATATTACTTTGATGTAGTTGAAGATTAGATAGTTATAATTATAGTTTTCCTTAGTCATGATAAAGAATAAATTAGATATGAAACTTTAGACTCAAAAATATAGGATAAATAGAACATTTTCTTTGAATTTGTCAAATATAAATAGACTAAATATTGTAACTATAATTCTTGCTTGATTACTGTTTTGTTATATATAATTTTACTATGTTAAAGTTAAAACCTTCCTTTTTGATCAGACAGAAAGGGGAAAGTGCTGGGGGATATCTTTCTGTATGCTGTAAATCTGTGTTGTTCTGATTGGTTGATAAATAAAGGCAGGCAGAAATGCAAGGGATAGACAGGAAGAGAGACAAGAAGAAGGCAGGGAGAGACACCAGCTGCCACCAAAGGAACAACATGTCAGCAGACTAGTAAAGCCATGGAACATGTGGCAAAACATCTGTCTCTTATACACATCTAGATGTGTATAAGAGACAGCCAGCTGCCACCAAAGGAACAACATGTCAGCAGACTAGTAAAGCCATGGAACATGTGGCAAAACATAGATTAATAGAAATGGGTTAATTTAAGATATAAGAGCTAGATAGCAAGAAGCCTGCCATGGCCATAGTTTGAAAATAATATAAGCTTCTGTGTGTTTATTTGGGTTTGAGTGGCTGCAGGACCTGGTGGGACACAGGAATACTTCCAGCTACAACAATGGCATTTGAAATCAAATCTTATATATTCTTTGTTTTAGAGGAGTTCTGTGCAAGCCTATCATGTTTAGTTGGATATAAGTAGTGAAAGCTTTTTACAATTAGATTATGCCCTAAAAATTTATATCAAGCCAGTTTATTGAAACATGCTCATTTTTCTTACTAAAACTCTCAAACCTAAAGATAACTCAGTTTAGGTACAGTAAAATATTTCAATGCCAGGTCATTGCTCACTACCTTATGGCATTCTATTTTACTACATGGATGGAATGTTTCACACCTTTCTCTTTTTCTAAAATGTGATCTCCCAGATTGGGCGTGGTGGCACACACCTTTAACNCCNACACTGGGGAGGCAGAAGCAGGTGAATCTCTGAGTTCCAGGGCAGCCTGGTATACAGAGGGAATTCTAGGACATCCAAGACTACACAGAGAAACCTTATCTCAAACAAACAAACAAATAAATAAATAAACAAATAAATAAAATGGGATACTCTGCAACGATTTTTGTTTTTGTTTTTGTTTTTGTCTCTATAGCTTCAGATCAGACAGGATTTTTGTAGATTACAACAGAAATGCAAACATTTACAACTTATTCCAATTAGCTGGAAGTTTTGACATGAAAGATTACAACTATAGATCTATTAATATACAGGAAAAAATCCAGCTTTTTGAGAAAACTGGTTACATTCATCATGACTATGGAAACGAAAAAATGTGTTTTCCTGTTATCTATTGGAGATAGACTCCATTTCTGACCTGGAACCCTGGTGTAAATTGTCAGTCCAACCTTACCAGAGTTGGTCTCAGAATCTCCGAAAACTGTGCACATTCGTAAACTTTCAAACAATTCAATAGAGATGAAGGACAAATTGGTCTGTTGGAAATAAGATAAAGAAGCAGAAAGGTCTAAATTTTTTCTAGAATCTCTGGAGATGTGAACTACCTTTTATTAAGTAGGAGCAGAGAATATTTTTTTAAAAAAAGAAAGAAAACCCAAGGATAAGCAGCAGTCAAAGCAATGAACTAGGTACAGCCAGTCCTTTTTGCTTACATGTGCCTTGCGTCTAGACACTTTAGGAGCCAACAGAAGCCCTTCCCAAAACCGATGTTCAAACCCTTCTGTCTCCTGGTTGCTGTGTAAGTTATAAATAAAAATGTTCCCCCTTGAATTTGCACTCTAAAACCATACAGAGCTATAGAGCCAGATCTCATTAAACTCTATTTTTTTTTTGTACCTCTCTCATTTTCCTTACCTTTATTTTCTGTGTTGTGACCTTAAAATGGGTTCCTAGTCAGGTCTCATGGCAGGTACCTACCATAGTATTCAGTGACTATTCATTTGGAATAAATGCATATCCATCTTCATAAAGCTATTTATCCATCCAATTGTATTTAAGAGTTTTATTAGCTAAAATTAAGTTANATCCACAGTACAACTTGAGAAAACAATCAGTAAATGTGGCCTTAAATGCCCACACACCAAATGTTGTTTCTTCTTAAGACATGGAAGAGAACTACTGATCTTCCCTGAAAGTTTTAACCAAGAGCATAAATTATAACACCAATGATTGGCAGATCTTTAAAACTCAATATGCAATTGTATATTAAATATCCAGGGCCCTTAAAACAAACAGCTATTATGTGTTATAACTTAATATTCAATTTTTTATATAATTCCAGTGATAACCCAATATCTAGATTTAAAATTAAACACCATAATAAATATA
>LZPO01087768.1:39370-57401 GCA_001675575.1 Neotoma lepida | reverse complement strand
ACTATTTGGCTCTTAAATTTCTCTTCCTCCACATACACAATATTCTCTAACAATTTGTGGTGAGGGATTTTAAAGAGATGCCTCATTTAAGATAGATTCCTCAGTCAGGTATTCTCAGGGCTCAGTGCAGTTACACATGACTCCTTTGTCTGCATACATGTACATAAATAAGCTTCTCTAAGTTTAAGAACAGACAATAGACTTGCATTCAAACTTAAGCATTTGGAAAGAAATTTATCAGTATAAAAACTTTGAATATGAAAAACAAAGTGTTATAATATTGGCTCTATGAACTTTCAGTCATGTTTTTCTTACATCAGTATTATAATACAAGGAATAAAATACCTACTTGGGTTATATACCTCAAATTGAAATAAGCAATTAATTATCTCACAGCATCATCAATTGAATCATATTAATTTCTAAGTCATATCACCTTAAATTATTGAATTCAATTATTTTTCTATCGTTCTTTGCAGTCCCACATCAAAAAATTCATTGGTTTCCCTACCTAAGATACATTTTTTTCTACATTCACCTTGCCAATATTTTATTCTGGAATTTAACAATAAAATACAATTTGTACTGAAAAATGACATTAAAAGAGGTTATTGCTAAATCTCAGAGCATAGCTTTTCCAGTGCTCAACTATAAGCATGAACCATGGAGGAAACCTGCATTAAAGACATAGAAAATATGATCACAAGATTTCATCCAGGAGGAATGAGGTCCAGGTGAAATGTTAGAACTCTAATATGCAGCTAAGATGCAAGATTTGCTCATTGAAACAAATCTCATATTTGATCTAATATTTGAATGATTAGAAAGAAATAATGTATCCTGTTTTCTACAGGAAACTTTAGAATGTATGTATGTATGACACTGAACTTAAAAGAAAAAAAGAATTTCTCTCACGTCTTAACAATATAATGCAGCTTATTGGAGCAAAGATGCTAAGAATCAGCCCTGCACGTTAAGCCAAGATACAGAAGACATTCCTGCCACCATACCTTGATGGGAATGTCTTTCTGAAAATGTTGCTCTGATTGGTTGATAAATAAAGCTGTTTGGCCAATGGTGAGGCAGAATATGGTTAGGGGGGACATTCGAACTAGGGGGAGAGAGAAAAGAAGCAGAGCTGGGCAGACACCACTCTGCCATCTAGAAAATAACATGTAACGACACCCAGGTAAAGCCATGTGGAACACGTGATGACATAGATTTATAAAATGGGTTAATTTAAGATGTAAGAGCTAGCTAGAGAGAAGCCTGCCACGGCCATAGTTTAAAAATGATGTAAGCCTCTGTGTGTTTACTTGGGTCTAAGTGGCCTTGGGAGCTGGGCGAGACACAGAAAAACTTTTTCTACAATACCTTGCCATTGGTGCTGTGGTAGAGAGGAAGGAAGGTGATCTAGATACTGCAGAATACCAGCAAGCTGAACTTATTCAAGTTAGGAACTTGACTTCTTTGAATGTGCCAGGCAGTTTCTTGGCCAGAAGGCTACAGTGAAACTTATCAGGGCAATGGAGGCCAAGTATGCCAGGAAATAGTGGAAGACAATAACAAAACTTTGTTGCAAACAATCAAAATATGGCTACATTATATGTGTACATCAGAACCAACCAATGCAGGAGAAGCTACCACCCAGGTACCTCAGAGAAAAATTTGAATTATGGTGCATATGGGAATGATGAATTAAGTGTCCTTGACACCAGCAGCCATCACATCCTTTGAGCTGGATCAGTAATTTTCAATACCAGTATTACAGTAATAGTCTTGGCCAATACAGTAGAGGCAGCTACAGTGAACACAACTGCAAATGTGGTCTGCTGCATGATGAATGTGGCCATATGTGGTTGGCCAATGAAGAGTGAGCAAAAGAGACAACAAAAGACAAGTTAGAGGAGCAAGCAGTAGCTGAGACCTAAGATATTAGCCTTGCATCTCCAAAAAGACAGCAAATATAGCAGCTGTCAGAGCAGAAAAGCACATCAATAAGCAGATCAGAGCAATCCTATTGGAACTTTATGAGACAGGAATGTGACAACTTTTGTGAGGCAGTGAAATCTTTCTGTGTTGGAATACTGGACATCCAGATATAAAATGATCCATGTCTGATTCAGGAAACAAATTATCAACAGGTTTAATATGCTTCTATTATTCACAAGATATCATACATTCATTCTCTATAATGTTAATATATTGTAGTAATGAATCAAAACGCTTTAGCCAAATTTACCTTACCTATTGCTGTGAATGATAATTTAAGTATGTTTGCAGTATAGGATTTAATTGTGATTTTGAATGGTTATAATCTTTATATATGCTTAAGCAATAATTTCTTTATATTTATCTGACAGATTCAAGACATTTCAATAACTATCAAGAAAACAATAATAGGCCATGAAAGAATATTTAGGTTTCCACAGCAAAATAAATACATTGAAGTACATAATCAATAAAACACATTTATTATTCTCAGTTCTGTAGTCTGTGCAATGCACTACCATAAAACCAGCACTTCCACATACATTAATGTCTGTCTATCAGGCCCAAGTTAGTACCCAAATGTCCATGTTATCATGTGGCTTTGTAGACATATAATCTCAACTCAAATCATTTCCTGCTTCAGTATTGTCAATGACAGCAGAATGAGCATAAGCCAATTTCCACATAAAGTCTACAAGTTAAAAATATTGCTGAATTTTTATGTTTCAGTATATGAATTATTTAGGGTACAGTATCTGGCTGCTTTTCTAAATTCTGTAATATGTGACTGAATGCTATCAAATGAATTTTACTTACTTTAAATAAAAATATATTTATTTATTATTTCATTTTATCATTCTCATGATAACTTTTTTAGTTCCAAAATAGACCTCTTTGAATACTATATAATAATGGGAGAAATTAGTCAATGCAGTGAATATTAAGGTATGCATATACTTGTCATGTTGTAAATTACATTCCTTTGGTAGTAGATACAATCAAAACTGTACAATGGAAAAAGGGAAGCATCTTCAACAAATGGTGCTGGCAAAATTGGATGTCAACATGTGGATTATTACCAATAAATCCATATTTATCATCATGCACAAAACTCGAGTCCAAGTGGATCAAAGACCTCGAGATAAATCCAATTACACTGAACCTGATAGAAAAGAAAATAAGAAATAGCACTGAGTACATTGGCACAGTAGACCACTTCCTAAATATAATACCAGCAACACAGACCCTGAAAACAACAATTAATAAATGGGACCTCCTGAAATTGTGAAGTTTCTGTAAGGCAAAGGACATTGTAAATAAGAAAAACAGCATCCTACAAAATGGGAAAGACCTTCACCAACCCCACAGTACTGATCTCCAAAATATATAAGGCATTCAAGAAACTAGACATCAAAATAGCAAACAATCCAATTAAAAAGTGGGCTGCAGATGTAAATACAATTCTCAACAGAAGAATCTCAAATGGCTGAAAGACATTTAAGGAATTACTCAACATCCTTAGTCATCAGGAAAATGTAAATCAAAACAACTCTGAGATACCACCTTACACCTGTCAGAATGGCTAAGATTAAAAAAAAACATTGATAACAGCTTATATTGGAAAGAATGTGGAGCAAGGGGAACATCCTTCCACTATTAGTGGGAATGCAAACTTGTTCAGCCACTTTGGAAATCAGTATGGTGGTTTCTCAGAAAATTAGGAATCAATCTACCTCAAGACCCAGCTATACCACTCCTGAGCATATAGCCAAGGGATGCTCAATCATACCACAAGGATACTTGCTCAACTATGTCGATAGCAACATTATTCATGATGGCCAGAACCTGGAAACAACCCAGGTGCCCCTCAACAAAAAAAAATGGATGAAGAAAATGTGGTACATATACTCAATGGAGTACTATTCAGCAGTAAAAACAATGACATCAATAATTTGCAGTCAAATCGATGGAAGTAGAAAATATCCTGAGTGAGGTAACCCAGACTCAGAAGCACAAACATGATATGTACTCACTCATAAATGGATACAGGATGTAAAGCAAAGTGTAACTAGACTACATTCCACTGCTCCAGAGAAGCTAGTTAGCAAAGAGGATCCTAAGAGGGATGCATAGATTTCCCTTGAAGGAGAAATAGATGAGATGTACATGAATAACCTGGGAGTGAGAGGGGGTAATGGAGGATAGGGTAGGGGGATGAGAACATAAGGGAACAAGATGGTTGAGCTGGAACAAGGACAGAGCAGGAGAGCAATGAAAGTGATGCCATGATAGAAGGAAACATCATGCGGATAGGGAAAAACCGGGTGCTAGGGAAGTTCCAAGAAATCCACAAAGATGATCCCAGCTTTGACAACTAGCAATAGTGGAGAGGACCCCTGAATTTGTTTACCCCAGTAATCAGATTGGTGAATATCCTAACTGTCATCATAAAGCCTTCATCCAGTAACTGATGGAAGCAGATGCAGAGATGCACAGCCAAGCACCAGGCTTAACTCCAGGATTTCAGTTGAAGAGAGAGAATAGGAATTTTATGAGCAATGGCATCAAGATCATGATGGAGAAACCTACATAGACAACCAAACCAAACTAATGGAAACTCATGAACTGTATACCAACAGCCTGTTGCCTCCACAGGACTGGATTAGGCCCTCTGCATAAGCAAGACACTTACTTATGTAGCTTGATCTGTTTAAGGGGCCCGCTGGCAGTAGCATCAGGATCCATCCCTGGTGCATGAGCCAGTTTTTCGGAGCCCACTACCTATGGTGAGACACTTTTCACAGGGAGGCCTTACTTTCTTGTAGGATGGATTGATGGGTAGGTTGGTGGAGAATGCTGGGGGCGGAGGAGGGAAGAGATGGGGATCTGTGGTTGGTATGTCAATGAATAAAGAAATTCTTAATAAAAAGAAACTAAAAAAATTAGGTCTCTGGGTAGTATTTGGGGAGCATCAGGCAGGACAGAAACATCCACTATAGCTCAGGGATTCCTGTGGAGAAGGAAGAGGAAACATCTGAAGAACTACAGGGATCTGAAACACCACAATATCATGGCCCACAGAATTGTCTGATTGGGATTAATGAGGACTTGTAGAGATCAGGGAGTCTGTTGGCTTTTGACCTAAATACTCAGCATATGTGTTTTGACTGGGTAGCTTGCTGTTCTTGTGGGATTCCTAACAGTTGGAATGGGGCCTTGTCTAACTGTTTGCCTGTGTGTGGTAATCTATTCCTACTACTGGTCACCTAGTCTAGGCTTGATGTGATGGTATGTGCCTTTTATTACTGTCGTTTGTTATGCCATATTTGACTGATGCTGTTGTCTAAGGAAAGCAGAGTTGGGGGTGGATCTAGTAGAGAAAGAAGGTTGTGGGGAGATACTAGGTGAGGAAAGAAGAGGAAATACAGCTAGGTTATAATGTATGAGAGAAGAAGAAAAACAAATTTTACAAAAAGAAAGTTCAGTTTCATTTACTTTTCTTGGATCATAGGTAACCTCAGGTCAAGGTCATCAAGATAATGGAAATATAATAGACAAGGAGGCAGCACTTGGAGAAGGAAATCTTGGTGCAATTTGTGATGCCATTTCACTATATTTTATCATTTCATGTTATCTCCATTTCAACATGCTTACACTAATAACTAAGCTTTTACATGATTAAACTGTTAGAAAGGAATGATAACAATCCTAAGTCTTCAGTACACAGGCTAATTTTACTGTGATGACAAAAATACTTTGTTCTATTTTAATAATATATAAAAGAGTCATGATTTTCTAACAATTATTTTATGTAGAAAATAATGCTTGTTATTTTAATCCATATGTTTCCAATGAGTCTTATTTACAAGAAATGCAGTAATATGAAGATAACACCCATGTGAGTAGACATGTCCTCAAAAATGCCCAAACTAGTTTCCAGTTTTTTCCTATGAGAAATTATCTGGCAGAATCAATTTAAACATAGAAGTGTTTACTTTTTAATAGCTGGAAGATATAATCTATCTTTGTTGGAAAGTTTTGTGTCAGGATCTTGAAGCAAATGGTCACATCATGTCTGTGGACAGAAAATAGAAAGATATGATTGCTGCTACTTAGCTCATGTACTCCTTTATACTCACTCCAGGAACCCAGCCAATGACATGTTCTCACCTACTGTGGCAGGTCCTTGGAGGCTTTACAGTTGGTAAGGAATATGATGAAAGTGAGGGAAGATGACACTCAGATAAGCCCAGCATTGATATAGGTACTGGGCCAGGACTTCTAGAGTCTGACCTCAGTTTTTATCTTTTTGACATATCTAAACATAGCACAATTTTGGAAAAATATTTTTCGGATAACAATGAACACAGCACCATGAGTACAACAAAGCATAAGATATGCTTACATTGAAGCTCTTTAGAAAGTGCATGTGCTTTTATCTCTTAGATGGTTTCCTGTTGACTTAGAAACAGTGTTCAAAGTAAGAGTCTTGGGAGAATGACTGGAGTAAACCTAATTCTGTGGAGTCAGGGCGAGCCTGGCCTAAAGATAACACTGAAGTTATTTAAGCTGTTGTAAAATGCTAATAACATCACTCAAAAGGACGAATTTTATGTCCTAGATATAACCTTCATGATTTTAAGGGGTAAAGGTCTGGGATAAACCAACATAGTATCTGGGTGATATGGGCAGAGTGTGGCCTAAGAGTTATCAGAGGAATACCAGAGTGTAAATCTCGCATTGGCCCAGCATTCAAGGAGAATATATAAATGTCTTCTCCTTTAGGAGAGATCAGCTGTGTGTTTGACTTTCCCTGGCTTCTCTCATGCTTATCTGTGTGCACTAAGATTGCCCTCTACAATTTACATCATCCAACACAAAATGATTCACCAAATCTTGATAACCCCTTATAGATATTTTCAGAGTTTTGTTTTCATATTTATTCCAACTTCTACCAAGTTGACAATCAAGATTAACCATCACAGTGACCTTGGTTTCCAACAAACTTCTCTGTGTTTAAATATGTGGATTTTGAAATGCATTGTCCACTGCTGTGCTCTCTAGTCCTCAAGAGATGCCAAGTCTCCAATATCTGAAGTACATATTGCAATTGAGGCATTTATCTAAGGTACTCAAGATTTTGTAGCCTTGTAGGTAGAAATGTTCTGTTCACTTTGTGAGCACCACCTCCATCTGAAGTCTGAAGTCCCACTTGTTCTAACATCTTCTGATAATCCATGAGTTTTCTGTAGGAATCACTTCTCTAGAGGCAGCATATTTTTCCCCTAGGCATTGAGAACTGGTTTAGATTGTCTGAATTCTGAAACATTTTCCTTCAGCAAATCATGTACAGTGATTCATCTGTTGTCCAGGTTTGCAAAGATAAAATACATTTTATTATAACCACTTTAGTGTGGTAAAGAAGAAACTGTTTGTTCATCTACTTACATAAAATAACATATAGCACTTTAAACAAAAAACAGGGGATAATATAATACTCACATTTTTAGTAGCAATCCAGTGTTTCCTGGAAGACATGACTTTCCATGAAGATGGCTATAAATATACAGTTACACACATTTTTTTGTAAAAAGTGAATGTTTTCAGAATTTATATGAAATCAGCCTAAAGGCAGCACAAAGCAAGTGGTTAGATTATGGAGACCTGTGTACAACTGACAAAAAGATGATAAAGTACATATGATGGCTTAAGATAAAAGGAGTTTGTGTTTTAACAGAAAGGAATAGACATGAAGAGAGTCAGAAAATAAGGAATTTGAAGTAGTTATCCAAATATATTTGTCTTGTTGCAATACATTTAAAGTGTTCAGCTTTCTAAGAATAACTAAAGGCTAAGTGACTGCTGATTGAGCCTCAGATGTATGTTGCATATGCATACTCTCAAACAAGGCTCTATGTTTTATTAATTTGATCTTTATTATGTAATAAAACCTCTTTTAACCATATTCATTTTGTGCATCAGTATGTACTGATTGTGTGTGTAGATTCATACTGATATTAAATGCCGGAGACCAGCCTCAGCAGTTTCAAGGGTTTTGAAGGAGAGGAAACTCTGGTAGGCACAAGTGAAGACTCAGACATGTGTATTGATGCAAGCTGATGAGTCTCACCAGGTCTCAAGAGTCTGGATTCTGCAATGCTCTGCTCTGCACTCTTTATTTGGTTCAACTCCAGTCTTTTAATGTGTAATATCACGAGGAAAAGGAGGCATGAGATAATACAAAAGATGATTGGGTTTTTTCAAATTATTGAGGTTTTTTTCTCAGAAATCAACAAAATATACACCCATCTCTTAAATAGTTTTTCCAGGCAAAGAGCCAAAGCCATTTCTACTTAACTATAAAAAATTACAAAAATTACATCTGATGTCAACTGACCCAGAGGTTCACTATGTGTGGTTTCTCAGAAAGAACAGAAATACAAGCAGTGGTTAATGTGCTAGACAGGCAAGTTCCTCTTTCAGCTAGACTCCAGACTGTAACATTTTATTTATGTCTTCAGCCTCTTGCGACCCAGTAAGAGCTCTCTCCAGAAATTTTTTGCACTCTTTGTCTTTTTTTAAGCATTCTAACTGCTCTTTAAGATTCCTTATTTTTTCTTCCTTTGGTCTACACTGCCAAGGGAGGCCTGGGACATGTCTCGGTCACTGAGTATATGTCATTCCATTATTAATTCCAGAGGCTATTGCTTTTTCAACCTCAAGGTCATAATAATATCGTGCACTTGAAAATCTGATGTTAACAAAAATCTTCTGTCCCTATGGTGCACACCTTCCCCTTTCTCTTCCTCTCCCATGCTAATGGGTGGGGCCCCCAAGACCTGCCCTGGGGTTAAGCCTGATCAAGGTCTAGCTTCAAGAGTGAAATGAAATGTCACTGCCTATGGTTGCTTAGTAATCAAGGCTGTGTTATAAAGGCTACCCATACTTGTAATTTGTCATCCCATCTGTAAGTCACTCCATCCTCCTCCACCTTCTGCTACCATCCTTCCTTGTTCCAAATTAAATCTACTCTTAATTTTTCAGTGGAAATTACTGATAAGGCAACAGATATAACAGTGAGAAGAATAGATAAAGTAGGAAGATTACAAGAACCACCAGTAGCAGTTGGATGGATGAGATCATGACATGCATGTGCCATAAAGTCTGGCCTTGGGACACAAGGGTTGTTTCTCCCTGACCCACAATTGGCAAAATTATCAGAATGTCTGGTGGTTTATGCCTGAAGGGAGCAGTGTCCTCAATCACAGGTTCCTCCATCTGGGACTCTTCTGGCAACATGTCAGGCATCTTGAACCATTACCAGCTATTAGATTTAAATATCTTGTGTCTCTCTTGATGATACTATAGGTAATATTTATAGACACAGTCTCTCACTAAATTTGTAACTTATTGATTTGTCTAGAGTAGGTTGTCATTAGCTTAGGGAAACCTTCTTTCTATGTCTCCCCAGTATTGGGTAACTGATACATGCCAACATACTTGGCTAGATGGTGCTGAACCAAAGTCCTTAAGTTTGTAAGGTAAGCAATTCACAAACTGAGCCATCTTCTTAGCTCCCAATAGTATCCATTATTGTTTAAGCCTTTAACTGTTAAGAACTGAGGTTACATCAATATTCAGTGTGGGACAGCTCTGTCATTAACAGATATGAAAGTTAGAACAAGTCTTGCAAGCAGGTTGGCTTCAGAACAAGGTGACTGTAGTCTAAACATTAACCTAATAGGGTGAAACTGTAAAAGAAATGAATTTCCAGTGGTGGTGGCACTTAAGAGGAAGAGGCAGGCAGATCTCCAAGAGATCAAAGTGAGCCTGGACTACAGAGCAAGTTCTAAGACACTCAAGGTTGTACAAATAGAAACCCTGTCTCAAGAATTTACAGGTAAATAAAATATAAATAAATAAATTAATTAAAAGTAAAATAGCCTAAAAAATGGCAATAATCTTTTGAGGCATTTAAGGTTATATAAATAGACACACATACAGGTAGAACAGTGTGCCCAGTTGCAGCATTTGTGGTTTCAGTGCCATGCAAAGTGAAAGAGAGTTTTGTCTCTAGTGGTCAGTGTTTACCTCCAGTCAAAACTATGTTCTCACAATAACTCATCAGCCAAGGCTGAATCAATTCATTCTTCATTCTGTACTATTCCATCTCCTATGGGGCATATACCAGGTTTTTTACTATCATCCTGTAAACTACATAACTTAAAAGTTTACTCTTAATAGTTGGCATTGCTCATGCCTTGTTCTCATGTCTCCTTCCTCTCAACTTCCTATAATATTGGCACAGTTATTAGAAACAAAGGCATTGTGGGTTTCTATGATTCTGCATGATTCCCTGTTCTTAGACTGTTCCCATTAATTCTTGATATCACCTATTTTAATTTTTCCTAGACTTATGTGGTTAGAATCATTCCCTCCAGAACAGCTATGCAAATTTGTAATGTCATGAATTACTGTGACTCTTTCAGGCTAGTCGCAAGGTACTTGTGAGATGATATTTTGTTTCTGATCTAACAAATAAAACTTGCTTAAAGATCAGAGGGTGGAGCTAAGCCAGGAGTTAGCCATAGAGGCAGGCAATGGTGGCATGCACCTTTAATCCCAGCACTCAGGAGGCAGAGGCAGATGGATCTCTGTGAGTTCAATGTCACCTTAGGATACACAAGTTTGATCCAATCTAAAAGAGAAACAGAGCCAGGCAGTGGTGGCACACACCTTTAACCCCAGCTCTTGGGATCTCATGCCTTTAATCCCAGCACTAGGAAGGTGGAGACAGGAATGAGTGTGGCTGGATGGAGAAAGGAATATAAGATGGGAGGAAACAGGAGCTCAGGTTTCTTTCAGGCTGAGAAGTCAGTAGAGGTAAGAACTAGTGGCTGGCTACTCTTCTTCTCTGATCTTTCAGCTTTCATTTTGATATCTGACTCTAGGTTTTTATTATTAAGACCAATTAGGATTTGTGATATAACATTGGAAATGCAACATCCTGTTTTTGAGAATCCTGAATTCATTGTCACAGTTGAAACATCAAAAGCTTTAGGGGCTGAATCAGATCCACTGTATACTTTTAACTAAAAGATCTCCTCTGGCTCATGAAAGGAGCCTTGTCAGGGGGAAGTTTTCCTTTTGTAATTGCTATTTTATCTGTAGCTCTAAGAAAGTAAAACTAGAGGCATCCAGCAATATCATTTGTATAAAGAAAGCAAGGAGAGTAGGTAGGTACTGCAGGGTCCTGCCCAGAATTATGCAGCAAACTTCCTATCAGCCTTGCCAAAATGGATGAGGATCTCTAGGGCCTTGTCACAAGGAGAATTTGTTCACGATATTCTCAGACCTTGTTCCCTAAAGAATTCACATGGCTCCTGGCAGTTTAGAACCCAGGAGTGAGATATTTCAAGAGGAGAATTACTGATTGTTTGTCATGATGAGAGTTACATTTTCAGTTTCCAGAAGATATTATAGAGAATTATGTAAAAATGGGATAAATTAATTAATCTAATAAAACTTTTGATAAGTTATATACTTACTTATCACATTGAAAATTTCATTCTCTGGGCAAGAGGTACAATCAAACCAGCAGACAGACTTTCCCTGCTGAGATGAAATACTGGATTTTGAGGTTGTAGTCTGAGAAAATTCACAAATGGGTTATAAAGAAAAATTTTCCTTAGTTGTCAATAATTATACATATATATATATGTGTGTGTGTGTGTGTGTGTGTGTGTGTATGTGTGTGTGTTTGTATATCGTATTTTCAGACATGCATAATTTTGCCCAGGTGGCAAATATTGAAAACACTTTCCTATTTTTGCCTTAAACCCAGTGTTTTGAACAAAATTCACAGTGTTAACTAATACTGTTTTCATTTTTTTTTCTGATTCAGGTTCACTTGGTCTCCAGTAGAATATATAAAGTGGATGTTGTTCAGGAAAGAGATCATCTGAAACCTTTATTATTTAGCTTCAATTATGTCTACAGATGAAGAGAGAAGATACAAAGGAAAATTACCTCTAATTTTCATTAATCTGTCCTGAAAATGTGACACAGTTACATGTAATTAGATATTAGAAAGAAAAAATCATGTAGAGGTAAAAATAAAATTATATTTTGGAAATATCGGTTTCTCACTGCATTTAATTCTATAAGAAGTGTACACCTGAATAGTATTTCTGGAGAGTAGTGAGACATTCCCAACCTTATTCCCTGTGTAGTGTTACATAATAAGCAGCTTGGCAATTAATGTCCTCAATGCATTAAAAAATGAAGCAGAATTACATGTTGTTATTTGAAATTTATTCATTACATTGATCACCCATTTTGATCACTTAAAAGGCCAGTCAACTTCTTGTTACCATTAAGGATTTCATGAGAAAGCACAAAATTTTTGTTTCAAATATGAATAACATGAGATGCATATGTAGTGGAAATATTATGTGAAACATTATTGGCATAGTTTATGAAAATCTGACCATGTGGCAGTGTTGGCAGGGTTAGATCGATATCAACAATAATGTTCACATGATACACAGTCAAAGAATATAGACGTTGAAGTGCTTGTGAGAAAGCATCCAAGAATGCTTTCATAGAATCTACAGTACCCATTAGGAAGATCATCTCTATGACACTACATGGCATTCACTGGTATACACATTACCTGCCAAGAGTCTAATTCCAGTTTTTTTCTTCCATTTTTTGACCATGTATCTACTTGTTGCAGAAGCATCTCATAGAATGCATGGGACACAGAATATACAGCATTGTATAGGCCATTATTCATACCACTCAGACATTTCAAAGTGATGTCTGAATAACCAGTTCAATGATGTTATGATTGAATAAGTCTTCTGATTTTTACTATTAGATGATGTGAAAGAATAATTAAAATACATCTATGTTCACCTTGCAAGGGAACTATAGTTATGGTAATTTGAATTGTGTGCTGTCTAGATAAATGTTTTAAAACAATTGATAATAGGGATGATAAAAAGGGAAAGTACAATAGAAGAAACTCAGAAGGAAAGCATCATTATGAATGATCATATTCCACTGTGATGTAGTGAACCAACATTATTTGAAAGTCTACTGAAAGCTGTTGTCTAATGTTCAGTTTTACATTGTGCTGATATTTTGTTTGTGCTCTAACAAACACAACTTACCTGGAGGTCAGAGTGTGGAGGTAGTCACTAGTTAATCATTGAGGCCAGGCAGTGATGGCACACAACTTTGATCCTAACACTTGGGATCTCATGCCTTTGATCCCAGCAACAGGGAGGTGGAGACAGGAAGTGATATCCTTGGCAGAGAGAGGAATATGAGGTGGGAGGAGACAGGAGCTCAGCCTTTTTCAGTCTAATGCATCCTAGAAGTAAGAACTCTCTGGTGGCTGGCTGCTCTGCTTCTCTAATCTTTCATCATTTACCCCAATATCTGACTCTGGGTTTTTATTATTAAGACTGATTAGAACTCATGCTACAGTACATGGCAGTCTTAGTCTCAACATATAATACTAACTTGCTGATGACTTCATGATCTGTTTATAACAGATTTTAAGAAATTAATTTATCTTCTTAAAATTTTTTTTATTTTATCCTTTTTTATTTATTTAATTCTTTTTAATTTTATATACCAATCATTGTTCCTCCTCCTACCCCTTTTCCTGCTCCATCCTACCTCTGCCATCCCATTGCCATTCACTCCTCATAGCAGGTAAGACCTCCTGTGGGCATTCAATACAGATTGGCATACCAAGGTGGGGTAGGACCAAGCCCCTCCCCGCTGCATCAAGGCTGAGTAAGGCATTGTACCATAGAGAATGGACTCTAAAATGCCAGTTCTTATACCCAGGTTGAGTCCTGGTTTCATACCCAGAGGACCCACAAATAGATCAATCCACACAACTGTCACTCTCATTCAGAGGGCTTAGTGTGGTTCCATGCAGGCTGTCAGTCCAGAGTTTCTGAGCTCCCACTAGCTTGGGTCAGCTGTCTGTGATTTTTCCCATCGTAATATTGCCTGCTCTTGCTCCTAGAACCCCTCCTCTCTCTCTTCAACTGAACTCCAAGAGCTTGATCAAGTGCTTGTCTGTGGGTCTCTGCATCTGCTTCCATCAGTCACTGGAGGGTAAAGGGTTAAAATCTCCTGGGTAAACTAAAAGGGGCAGTAGAGTGGAGGGGATCTGGGATGGGAACATGAGGGTTTGAGATGGCTAAGTTGAACGAGGGACAGAAAGTAGAGCAATGAAAGAGATATCTTGACAGAGTCAGCCATTATTGGTTAGGGAGATTCTGGTGCTATGGAAATCCCCAGGAATCTACGAGGATGTCCCCAGCTAAGACTCATAGCAATAGTGGAGAGGGTGATTGAACTAGCTTTCCCCTGTACTCAGATTGGTGACTATCCTAATTGTCATCATAGAACTGATTTTCTTAAAATTTTAAGAAATAATATTGGTCTTCAACAATAATTGACTTTGGTATTAGCTAAATAGACAGTTTGTTTTCATCTCTCTTCTTAATTCCAAGAGAAATGAATACCTTGGTCATCATCTGAAGTGATTGATCCCACTGAGTGCCACCTGATATGGACCACCATAGACACCATAGCCAGGACCAGAGATGAATTATTAGGAACCATGCCTTACAGATGTGGATACTGTTCATAGCTGCTCAGGAGATGATGAAATGGCCTATAGTAAAGCTGAAGGCCATAGTATACAAGCATTAACTTGAAAAAGATGGAATGTATAATATTCAGTCTAAAATTAAATGTGTTAAAAATTTTTTTGTGTTAGGAAGTATGAACTTTTCAACTCATTATTAAAATCATATCTAATAACTCGTGAAATGCTTAATAGATAAATTATTTCTGCTATGAATACACTTAAGACTTTTGCTGTTCTTCAGATCTATTTGTGCTGAAGTAGTGGTATAAGCCTCTAAAGCAGTGGTTCTCAAATTTCCTAATGCTGCGACCCCTTAATCCAGTTCCTCATGATGTGGTGTCCCACAATCATTACATTATTTTTGTTGCTACTTCATAACTCTAATCTTGCTACGGTTACTAATTGTATTGTAAAAGTCTGTGTTTCCCAATGGTATTAGGTACTCCCTGTGGAAGGGTTGCTCACCCATAAAGGGGTCACAAACCACAAGTTGTGAACCACTGATAGATTGCTCATATATTTTAAATTATATGCATCAAAATACACATTAAGCCATTTCCTTCCTTTCAATTTTCCTTGCTATCAGAAAATCAGAATTAAGGGAGCCAATGTTTCATTAAAAGCAACTCACCCAAACTTACATCTGGTCTCTTAGAAATGTACAGGAGTGGTCTAAGTATGGAGAATGATAAAGACAATGGCTTTGGAAGTATGAATAAGTAACTTCTCTGATTTATACAGTAGTATTTTGGAGGAAACTCACCTCTTTCTATTTGATAAACCTTATTTATTAGTTCTGGGTTTTCATTTTAATCTATGAAAATCTAGAGTTTAGTTGAAGATTATGTTCTCTTTAATAGACCATATTGTCTTCTTCTCCCAAGCAATTTTAATCTCCATATAGATCATTTGATGTAATTTTTCTCATTCAATTTGGCAATCATATTTAAGAATAATCTGCATCATTTTACTGTTTTGTTTTGTTTTTTGAGACAGGGTTTCTCTGTGTAGCTTTGGCGCCTTTCCTGGAACTCACTTGGTAGCCCGGGCTGGCCTAGAACTCACAGAAATCCGCCTGCCTCTGCCTCCCGAGTGCTCGGATTAAATGCATGCACCACCATCGCTCGGCTTTTACTTTTTTTTTATATAGTCTTTCAGCTTTTGCTCATGTGTATGTTATTGCTTGATGGCCATGTTACACAATCTAGTGCACTAGTCCATGTTGTTGCTGCACAGGTAGTATCCAGTTTACTGAACAATATGTGTGTCCTGTATTGTCTTCCTCATGCTTGAATAACTTCATTGTGCAGTGTTTTGTGTTATTCCTTTATTTCTTACATTTTTCTTTCTTATTCATAAATACCCAAACCTGCATTGTTTTCTAGAGTCTTGCCATTTTGTGATGCATTTCATTGATTATGTTTTTCCAGTTTTAAATTGAAATATTTAGTTAAACCAGTTATATTACTGTCCTGTGAAGTTAGAATCTCAAATTACATAGAACTCTGTTTTCCAAATAAAGTTTTAGAATTTGTGTTTGTTCTTATTGAGTCATACTTTCAATTTTCATGAACTCTTATTATCTTCTCATTTTCTAGTTAAAGAATTCTATGTCAAATCTTTGATCGTTTAGTCTTTACATTTTTAACATCTTTATTTCCTTGTAACATCATCACTATTTCCATTTTTTCTTATCTGTTCAATAAACCTTTACTCATCACGTGTTTAAAGTGCAGGAGAATCATGCAGCATTTGATTTTCGTAAGCATATTCGCCAAATGTTAGCTGGCTAAAAAGAACTTTTCATATATAAAAAGTACATATTTTACCCTAAGTTATTAGAACAAAGAGAGGACTTGTAGAACAAAATTGGGGCCCTAGCACCTCCCAGCCACTCTGGCCATCTCTAGGATTCATTCCCACAGTCCCTGTGAGAAAACATTGTCTTTCTCCTAAGATGGTCAAATGGTTAATCACCGTTTTATGTTATCTTACAGATCTCAGGGTTAAAACATAAATAGTTAATAGTTTATTAATAGTTTAATAAATGGTAAAATCTTGCATCAATAAACTGAGGTGGAAGTGTTAATAACCTGTAGTTAAAACAGAGAGAGTTGAGCTGAGCTTCCCATTATCAGCAAATGTGGTGAGTTAGGGGAACTCTGCTCCTTTTATGTTTGAGGGGCTCTTAATCAACAAATTCAGACATGCTGTAATTCTGTCCTTGATCATGTCTGAGAAAGTCCCATTTGTGACCTTGTTTTTTTTCTTTTTTTGCATAGACACCTCTTCTGACAAAACTGTCCTGCCATAAAGATAATTGCAGGGAACAGACTTCGAATTTTTTCCTGAGAAATGGAATAAAGATTTGACTGTGTGAACAAAGGTTTTGACTGTGTGACTTTTATTTCTCATCAGAATTACACAGAGTGGGGAAGCCATCCTACTACCAGTATACAGGAAAAATGGTGCCTGACAAATGATGAAAACCCTGCAAAGTCTGTGGGACTAGTCTCATAGCTGATATAGGGGGGAAAGTTTGTAGCATCCCATCAGTAAGTAACAGCAATCTTATTCAATAAGCAGTAATCCTCACCACCCTGCATGTGAGTTTGTCCTCCATCACAATTTACATTTCTGGTGGATTAACCTTCTAAATATGAGCTGTAATCTAATGCATACTCATGTGCACTCACTATCCTATAGAAGAAAGGTAGACAGTATGGATCAATCAGCAGCCAGGTGAAAAAATATGACATAAAAGGTGCCATCTAAATCACTAAGAACAGGGAAGTAACCAACAGTAAAATAATATACAATTTGGTTATTTCCAAGGTAATAAGGGAGGATAAATTGAACAGAATAATGGTGGTCTGACAGTTTATAGCCATACTATATATTCTTTACATAGAAGATTAATAAAAATAAATAAATGAAAAGCATGTACTTCTTATCTAGATTATTAATGAAATGTTTAATTTTCACATGCCCATGTACTGCATAAATAGAAGAAAAAAAACTTTTTATTACCTCCACCCCATGTTTTCTTGTCTTAATCTCCAAAAGCAACAGGGGTCAGTCAAACTGAAGATAACAAAGGAAAACTTTAGGACAAAGAACAAAAATATCAAAGAGAACATCTTTATCAAGTCAGCAAGATGGAAATATTTGTTAAAATTGCAACAGTAAGGCTTCATAGAAAACCATTTGTCAAATATGCCTGTACACATACATGTGTCTCTTTTTATTACTGTAGTCACTTAGAAGTGCATTGATTTTTTCCAATATGTTTCTTCTCAGCTTGCTCTTTTGTGGAGAAGTCTTTTATTATTATTATTATTAAAATGATTTTCCACT